>JNDT01001878.1:0-40246 GCA_000697055.1 Saksenaea vasiformis B4078 | reverse complement strand
AATGGAGGCGAGCAATAAAAGGCAGTTTGAGAAATAAAAGAAAAACCTTTGGAAAAGACCTTTTGAGATGGCTTGAGATAACCAAGAGGAGAATATGCTGTTATAACCTAATGTTTTATTCATTGAATTGGAGGGATATTTATACAAAATAGATCGATAGGAAATAATTTCGCTAAGTGGATGATCATCTAGTCTATCATGGCTCGAATGGATAATGACAGCAGGTAATTGGTTCAATCGTATCCACTTTGGATTGTATGCACTTTGGATCGTATGCATCTTGGATCATATGTACTTTGGATCGTATGCAGTTTCGATTGTATGCGGTTTCGATTGTATGCAGTTTCAATTGTATGCGGTTTCGAGTGGATGTGCCTTTGGATAAGGTTTGGGGGTCTTGTTGGGGGTGATACCAGAGGTCATGTGCCGTTGTCAGAGTGGATGTCGGTTTGTATAGGATTCCATGAGCCTAATGATAAGAACCTAGAGGACTTCAAAGTTGTGTTACAACTTTGAAAGATATATTGTATCAAGGCGACATCTTTTATTGATCCACTTGAAAAAGAATAAAAAAATAAGAACAAAGTAAAATCGATATTGTGGATAAAAGAAAATAAAAAGGCAAGATTGCCACAGAGTAAAAATCAGCGCGCTACAACGACTCATATTGATGTATAAGTCATATCGGTAATGACTGTAATGAAATAAACTCAGAGAGTCACCTATAATTAGTGCAGAACTGAGTATTTTGATCTGAGTGAAATTAAAGATCAGGTACATGAAAATAACTCCGCTTGATCCAAGATTACAGCAGAAAAGAACAAGAAGAATATGACGGACAAGATAAGAGTATCAAGACATCCGAAAGGACATGTTTTATCCAACCATGACCTTTCTACAAGCTCCACTCTAATTCTTGAATATAAATAGGATAGAAAATGATGTACTAGAACGAGATTCCTTTTTTATTGAACTTGACAATTAAAAAGAGTCTCAAAGGATTTTCTTGTCTGATTTTCTTATTTTTTGATCTATCCATTTATCACATCCACTATCACTCACTGAACCTTTACAAGAGAACCTTTACTCTGCCAGTCTATAGGATCAAACTGAAGAGACACAGGAGAACCAGGAGATAGAGACTTAGATGAAGACTAAGATGGAGGACTAGAACTATTCTCATCAGTAAGATAGGCTGCAACTTCTTCAAACTCAATAAAGGTCAGAGAGTATACTACTGATACTGACTCTTCCTCTGATTCAAGAGAAGCAATGACAAAAAAACCACTGATATTATTAATATCAGCCTCATACTCAGACAAGGTCAGCATATGGACTGCTGTTATACTATATTTTTGACTTGTTAATATAAGTAGAGATGTTTTCAGGTAGTGTCTAAGCATAAATTTGATAACAGAGATAGCTGGTAAAATATAAAAAAAGGTAGTTTTGATAGATAAAAAAAGTTTGATTTGTGTGAGTATCAGATATAGATTTGAGTCAAATACTAAGACTTGGATAAGTGGTAAAGCTTGAGAAAAAGTGTAATGTCTCATTGATGTAGAATAAAAAAGGATTGATAGATTCAGTGAGACTGGTATTTATTCTCAAGAAAAGAAAAAAAGAATCAATCTTATAAAAAACTTTTCTATCTGAGTTGACAATATTTATATGTCTTGTTGACTTCAGAGTAGATTGTTAGCTTATGTCTTAGATATCGCTATTGTCCATTAACCAATCTAAAGGAGTATTTTTAGAGATTGAGTTAAAAGAAGAGCTGTGTGGTAATTCAGAATGTAGTTCATTGGGACTGTCTCAGTTGAATTAGGGACAGCGGAATTGAAAGAGCGGATCTTATTGTTTCTGAATTTCCTGGTAACTGGATCATGAATGAATATGTTCTGATTGGTGCTCTGAGTATGGACATGTCTTAGGATAATCTCGTAAAGTCATTGTAAGACTGACATGGTCATATTTTCTTATATGTCGTAATGACATTGAGCTGCATAAATAGTATTATGAGTAAAAGATCAATGTCAGATATGACAAAAAGAAAAGAAAAGATAAAATAGAGTAACTGTTGTCTGGATTGACAATATATAAAGAGATCTGTTTGAAAAAGAGTATGATTGTTAGTAAAATCGTTGGTATAGTTACCTTTGTTCTCGTATTGATTCTATCAATTAGAGAGATATAGAGATGAAATAGAGATATTTCTCAGGTGATCAGCGAGTTGGATCAGAAGAAATATAGAATTTCAGTAAAGAGAAGAGAAAATGTAAAAGAAAATGTAAAAGAAAATAAAAAGAGATAGCGGAATCAGCGTCACTTGTAAATCAATCAGATAAAAAAAAATAGAGAAAAAGAAAAAGAAAAGAATCAACAGATTCTGGTTAATGATGGTTTCTTGAGAATAACCAACGGAGGCAGAGCAATAAAGGGCGGCTTGTAGATAACCTTTGGAAAAGACCTTTAGATATGGCTAGAGTAGACCAAGAGAAAATTATATTCTGATAACCTGATATTTTATTCATTGAAATGAGGGGGTATTTATACAAAATAGATCGATACAAGAAAGGAAATAAAAGTTGGAGGGAGATAAGAAAACTAAACGCTTGATGTTCAGTAAACCTGAGGTACTTCGTTTTCAATTTACCCTTGTTGCTTCGTTTTCGATTTATCCGGATTGCTACAGAGGCTTTTCTTTCATGATGGTTGAGAGCATGTAATCAGCGGTCTTTAATTTGTACGGCAGCAATCGTTCTGTGTGTTTTCTCTGGTGGTTTCTTTATGCGCGTTGTACTTTTGTTATCCTGATCCTTGTCATTTCTTCTGTTAATACATACGCAATGACAAAAATAAAGATAATAGAATAGGGAAATAAAGAGGATAAAACTAATATAAATGTTCACAACGGTGTTTTTGATAAAAAAAAAAGGTAGCAAGTGAGATCGTCTTTAGAGCGAAAAAATAGTACTCCACAATGTGCCATGTCTATGCAATCTGCCAGTTCTGGCAACAGAGCACCAAGGTAATGGTTTACCATGATGAGGTTGTCAGGGACTCTAGCTTCATGACGCAAATGTTCAAAGCAGGCAGTAAATGCAGATACAGACTCCGTGGGGCGCATGCAGATGGCCATCAGCTCCTCAGTAAGGCTTGACATTCTTTCAGCATCGTGGACTGCAAAGTCTCTGTGGATTTCGGTTTGTTTAGTGATAGCTTGACAGACAGGAAATCCTTTGAGACTCTTTCTTTATTGGGATGTAAAGTAAAGATGATTGTATATGTTTACGCGTCTGTCCTTATTATTGTTCTATTCATTCAGAGATTGTAATCTTGACCCTGGTCGGTAGATCTGTGTTCCTGAGATGGTCTTGACTTGGATATAATGCCAATCTTTAGATGTGGATCTATGTCCTCATATGTGACCTATATGACAGTCAGAAACCCATACTGCAATATTCTTGCTTGGTGGGCGAAACGTAGAAACCAGTATCCTGTGTTATCTTCCATTGTACAAGATTACTTGGCAATTCCAGGTTTTTGAACAACATAGTAGTGTGTTGTTTGCTTAGGTCAGGCGATACGAGAGTACGTGAGACTGAGCTTTATTCTTCAGAAGAACAACTGAAAACATTACCCTGGCTTCTGCCCTTTAGTTATCAGAAGCGGGATCTTAATTATTAACTCAGTTCTAGTTATATAGTCTCTCGTTTACAACAAGTAGACAGAGTGCACGCTTACATATTCAACTGCAGGTATCAGTGCTCCAGCTGAACAAGTATTCTCTGGTACTCGAATACTGATACCTTGGAATTGGCAATCGCTATCACCCAGCACAATCTGTGCATGTATGCTGTTGAAGTATCAGCTCCTTTGTGAAGAGAATGGGTATGATGTATCCAAATTCAAGTATGGGCAACATAAAATAAGCGAGACTCAAAAAAGGATTGTTTTATTAAAATGATTGTTCTATTGTTTAAATAATTCATGGTGCTTGCGGGTAATGGCAGGATAGAGGAGTTTAGAGATATCTTTAGATGATCCTTTACTAGATTGGGACCATTATGCTTATTCTGATATATTCTGTATCTGCTGGTATCTCAGCAACAGATAGATGAGATAAGACATGTCTAGAACTGTTGTAAATATCCATTTTTTTATTTTTTTATCAATATCGATATATGTGTTAGTAAAAGGAGAAATAAAAATGGAGATGACAGAAAAGAAAAAAAAAGCATGACGCGCATAAAAGAAATCACAAAGAAAACACATAAAAAGAACTGCCGCCATACAAATTAAAGACCGCTGATTACATGCTCTCAACCATCATGAAAGAAAAGCCTCTGTAGCAATCCGGGTAAATCGAAAACGAAGCAACAAGGGTAAATTGAAAACGAAGTACCTCAGGTTTACTGAACATGAAGCAACTCAGGTTTACTGAACATCAAGCGTTTAGTTTTCTTATCTCCCTCCAACTTTTATTTCCTTTCTTGTATCGATCTATTTTGTATAAATACCCCCTCATTTCAATGAATAAAATATCAGGTTATCAGAACACAATTTTCTCTTGGTCTACTCTAGCCATCTCTAAAGGTCTTTTCCAAAGGTTATCTACAAGCCGCCTTTTATTGCTCTGCCTCCGTTGGTTATTCTCAAGAAACCACCGTTAACCAGAATCTGCCGATTCTTTTCTTTTTCTTTTTCTCTATTTTTTTTTACCCGATTGATTTACAAGCGACGCTGATTCCGCTATCTCTTTTTATTTTCTTTTACATTTTCTTTTACATTTTCTCTTCTCTTTACCAAAATTATATATTTCTTCTGATCCAACTCGCTGATCACCCGAGAAATATCTCTACTTCATCTCCATACATCTCTAATTGATAGAATCAATACGAGAACAAAGGTAACTATACCAACGATTTTACTGACAATTATACTCTTTTTCAAACAGATCTCGTTATATATTGTTGATCCAGACAACAGTTACTCTATTTTATCTTTTCTTTTCTTTTCCTCAAGCTTTACCGCTTATCCAAGTCTTGGTGTTTGACTCAAATCCACACCTGGTGCTCACACAAACCGAACTCTTTTTATCTACCAAAACTACCTTTTTCTATATTTTACTAGCTATCTCTGTCATCAAATTTACGCTTAGACACTACCTGGAAACATCTCTACTTATATCGACAAGTCAAAAATACAGCGTAACAACGTGCAAGCTTGCCTGCCGAAAAGAAGAAATGTGTGCGACAGGTCGCTCCTTTGGCTCTGTCCCTGGAGAGTCGGGTTCTCCAATGGGAAGGTCGTGCTCGTCAAGACCATGGTGATTCATCCCTTCCTCTTTCGCTGGCATCTTCGGCCAACTCCGCATTGGCACAAGAAGAGAGAAAGAAACGTCATGTGGATGTTTCCGGTGTCACCAAAGGCAAATCCAAATATTGTACCCTTCACGGAGCTGGTAGACACAGCACAAATGAGTGCTGCAAGGCCTCCCTGTTGCTCAAGTCGCAGGTCTCCTTTCCTGATGGTGCTTCCAGTAGCAAACACAAGCCATTCCACCAGTTGTTAGCTGCGCCTTCCACTGCTGCTCTCACTTCCTTCTCTGCCTCCACTCCTTCTGTCACTGCGCCTTCAGATGCTTCGTCCCGTTGTTACGCTGTATTTTTCAGTTGCTGTATATGGGTAGTGTTGTTCCAAGTGTTGTCGTAGCGTAAGCTGGATGACGGTGATTGTTGTTAAAGGTATCAGTTGAGTAATGTTCGTTGATAGAAAGGTTCGGAATTGAGTGAGCACCAGGTGTAGATTTGAGTCAAACACCAAGACTTGGTTAAGCGGTAAAGCTTGAAGAAAGAAAAAGAAAAGGTTGAATAGAGTAACTGTTGTCGGTATTGACAATATCCAAGGAGATCTGGATAAAATAAAATATGATCGTTAGTAAGATCGCTGATATGGTTACCTTGGATCAGCGCAGAGTTTCGTCAAAGAGTTTCGTCAAAGATAAAAAGAGAAATAAAAGAGGACAGCGGAATTGTCGTCGCTTGTCAGACAGAGAATAAAATAAAAAGAAAAGAAAAAAAAAGAAAAGGTTGAATAGAGTAACTGTTGTCGGTATTGACAATATCCAAGGAGATCTGGATAAAATAAAATATGATCGTTAGTAAGATCGCTGATATGGTTACCTTGGATCAGCGCAGAGTTTCGTCAAAGAGTTTCGTCAAAGATAAAAAGAGAAATAAAAGAGGACAGCGGAATTGTCGTCGCTTGTCAGACAGAGAATAAAATAAAAAGAAAAGAAAATAAAAGAAAAGGAATCAATGGATTCGGGTTAACGGTGGTTTCTTGAGAATGACCAATGGAGGCGAGCAATAAAAGGCAGTTTGAGAAATAAAAGAAAAACCTTTGGAAAAGACCTTTTGAGATGGCTTGAGATAACCAAGAGGAGAATATCCTTTTGTAACCTAATGTTTTACTCATTGAATTGAAAGGGTATTTATACAAATAGATCGATAAAAATAATTTCGCTAAGTGGATGAACATCTAGTCTGTCATGGCTCTCATGGATAATGAGAGAAGCGCGTCATTTACTTCCATGAGAGGCTCTTCCATCATGGCTGTTTTCTGTTCTTTGCTTTGCTGTCATTGCTCCTCCTGCTGTTCTCTGATTTGTCTATCAATCAACGTCGACGCATTTTCTTGAATGAACTGGTATTCTTTAAACGATCGTCTCTTCAGTGCATTCAAATCTGCAGATTTTGATGATTGGGAATATCCGTTTGCATAGGATCTATCGCAATTATATAGTATATAGTTTCACACCTCGCTGTCGTTCGTTTTTATTAATGGGAATGATCAAGTTGGACGTACTGCACTGCTGCTGCGAGGATTTCCTTCGGACACACCAGCAAGTCCTCTTGGACACACCGACTCACGTGAGGTCACGTATCGGACACCTGTCAAAAGATGCCGAGCGACGTTGGAGATAATTCTGGCATTACAGCCAGTGTTGACACTGCAGAGGGCTTAAAGCGATACGACGTCCAGCAATCTATTGTACAAGATGAGTGATTTGAGTGCGACAACATTTATTTACTTAAGTGATGGGTAAAAAACGCCACCACAGCCGAGACGGTTCGACAGCAGGGGTCATGCAGGCTAAACGATGGACAAAAACTCATGAATGATTCTGTATACGTAATGAAGAATTGACATCCTTACCGGGATATTTTGGAAGAACAGAGCCAAAGAAAAAAAAAGGATTCATGCGTCCCTCTTAAATAGTGCCATTTTACACCTTCCGATTGGTGCGTTGGGAACCTATTACAATGGACCAGCGCAATACAGCTTCGACTCAGAAGGAAAGGTACCTGTTTCTCTGCGCAAAGATGCACTGCTTCTCACCGCAGGATCGAGTCGGTGTCGACGCAAAGTAATACTTGGATGACGTAAATGTGTGTTCAAAATCCAGTCTTATTTCTACTTGGGTAAAAATGGAGTGGGGTCCCACTTCTTTTCGTTATTATCTTTTCTTGCCGAATGTCTTTTATTTTTTCTTATACAAATCGCTGATCACTCGAAAGAAACCGTTTCTTTGCTTATTTGATACCTACATTTGGCAAATCCAACACGAGATCATAGGTAATCATACAACGATTTAGCTAACAATCAGTTTCTTTTATCAAACAAGAACTTTTTCCGATATTGTCTTTATCGACAATCTCTTTTGTTTTTCTTCTTTTTCTATTTATCTTCATTGATAAATATTCCAAGTGTTGGTGTCCGACTCAAACCTACACCTGGTGCTCGCTATAAATGAACTAAATCCACGAAACCAAAACTCTTATTTGAACTGAACTTTTATTTCTTCCTTACAAGGAGCCCTTGTAATCCTAACTCGGTGGTCAGGTACCGTAGGCGTGACTCACCCGAGGCAGCCTGCAGTGTTGAAAAGTGTTCAGTGCAAAAGACTGACGTAGCAGTAGTAGGCAAGAAAGACCCGAAGATCTTCCTGGCCAACATTCCAGACCCATACCCTAAGCGCGGTTGACTGAAAGTCAGACCAACGCATAAGATATGGGATAAATGGATACTTGAAAATGTATGCATCAAAAGATTGTTGCGGATATCTGCAATAGCAATAGACTCACCGGATGTTGAGAACTAAGGCAACAGCTTGTGCCAAACGGATATGTTCCATCAATTGTACAGTCTACTATCATTCGTATGGAAGGATGATTACAACTTTGGGGAAGTTGTGCAGACTTTACCGGTTAAGTCAAGAACTGAAGAGGATAGAAGGAAAAGGGCCGTAGCGCAAGTTGATATTAAGCGGCCCAGATTATGCAAAATGGGATTCATGACGAATTGTGACTGATTGATTACACGTACTGGTTCCACCTTCTCATTTCGACGTATCTCTTTGTATCGCATGTGACTCTGTCTCTCATTTCGCATCATATGTCAGGACGCTAGCTGCCGCTTCCGCTTCGCTCAAGGGTCAGTTGTCATATATGAAAGAATAAAAAAAACAGAGAAGGAGGTAGTGAATAGTATATCTTTCAATTGATAATGCTCGATCAGTGTCTCTCGGTGCTGAGAAAAGTTCACTCCAAAAAGTGTTTGGGTCTCCGCTGCACTCTGGTAAGCACCTTTTGTTCTTTCACTTCCCGCTTGGTTTGGCACAGCATTGAAAATGCTCAGTCAGTGCCTTTCTGAAAAGTGCTTGTTTAAACAGATAAATGGAAGGTCAACTTGAGCGTCTTCACGTTCCAAATAAGGAAATATCCAGCCAATCAGAGTGAGAAAAAGCTGTCCAAGTATTCATTTTTAGATAGATTTTCTTACTGGTTCTTTTAAGCTTTTAGGCCTCGAGTGTTTCCCCGAACTCATCGCAAAGGATTTTACGGTATAGTTCTGCATCCAAATCGTGGTCAATATTGGTTATATAGGCAGCGTCTTTTGTAGTGATACAAGTCTATAGCATCAGGCTTCCACCACCGTGTTTGTGCACTGAAGCGACGTTACGATCTCGGATAGCAAAGCCCGTTTTGATCCACATCCAATCTAATCCATCTGAATCAATGAGTACGACCTTTATCTCATGTAGAGATATAACTTTACTTCAGTCCTTTAAAGTCCAATGCAAGCAACGACATGTGAATCAGTAACAATAGAGTTTATGGATATTTTGCCGTAGTGGACGTGTTCTACGAACGGGTCGTGCTTAACATATTGCACGCTGTTTGTGGTAATATAAGTACTCCATCGTCGTACTCGCTATTTGTAAATTGGCACGCAATGTATATGCACTGAGTCTCAGTAAACGCAGGAGGATGGCTTTTTTTTTCTCAGATATGCTTGCCACTTCTTGCTGATATGTGGAGGGTTGCGATACCTATAGAAACTCGCTTGCTATTTTTCAGGTAGAGAGGTTTTAAACGGTAGGTCAGATATCTAGAAGTTTTGCTGATAGAAAATCATCTCCCGATTTGAAAGGTGGCAAATAAATGTGCAATATGCGATCGTCTTCGCTGTCCTAAGAACGACACGATGGAGGGATATGATCATCACTGCTGTCACGACAAGGATAGATGGAAATACAAAAAGGATCGTGCCGTTAATGCCAGTACATGTAAGCACATGCCTGCATACGGGGTCCAGATTTTCTGAGGTTATAGATGTATAATGACTGGCTATCGGTCATGGGTACGATACGCCGCTATTATGTCTATCGATCATCAACGTCAATCTCTCGAATTGTAGCGGATTGAAACAATGCGCACTATGTACACGAAGCTTCGGAATTGAGGACATCGCTGCATGCATCATTGTGATATCTCTGTTAAGATCATCTGGAACGCCGAAATCCTGCGTTACGCAAAGACAGAATGCCTCGTAGATGTTGTAAAAGATATTTTCCAAGTTTCTAACCTTTATCTCGGAGGTGCTGGTGTTCAAAGAGAGTTTCTGGAACAATGTCCATTGTGGTAAACGTTAAAAAAGGACAGGCGTTATCATTACAAAAAAAAGAAACGATTTGTAGTAAGGTACCATAGATTCTAGGAGGGGTATACGCTTCTGAAAGAATTGGACTATTCTGATCTGATCCGATCGGATCCGTTCTGAAATTGAAATCATACAGCAAGCTTTGTTTTGTTGAGAAGGAGCGTGGGATGTGTCTTTACCGCACATCCGGGTGCGCCTGCAGAGAGAGCAAGAAACATCGTCAGAAGGCACGAGAATTCTCTGAGAACGTCCTTTCGATGTTGGTTTCGACAAAGTATTTTGGAAATTATATCAAATCTTTAAATATTGGAAGGTTTTGCGATATAGAATGAGTTTACGAGAAGAAGATCTGACAAGATCCTTTGACACTTTTGCATATATCGTTATCGTTATATTTATTTAGCCTTTTCTGGATCAGGATAGTTGGTGAACAATTTTTCGATAATAACTTATCGTAGTTGCTGCGGTAACAGTAGTACCTTGTTAATGAACTCGGCGATGTCTCCTTGATTTCGCGATGAGGCATAGTCGGTGTTCCGATATGGAAAGGCTCACGATAAATAGAGACACATTAATCTGAATATTCCTGTTTGGAACAACCTTCTATGACATAAACGCTACGGTATATACATATCACGACGCCATTTGCCCTTGGGTAGTATAAGGTGGTAAGGCGATGATAGATATCTGACTTTTTTCATCATCTGTACAACGCTATTGGCAAATTCTGCCCTGTTCTCTAATTGTAGTATCTTTGGGAAACCGGAGGATACTTGAACCAGTTTTTCGGCAGTTGTCGAGGAACAATTATAACCGTCTTTCAAGGATCTACACGTGCTTCTCTGCGCTACCTCTTGGATAGACAACTCCCATATCCATAGCTAATTGTGTATATAAAAACAAACACGATTCTACCAAAACCACTGTAATGTTGCGTCTTTTTTTTTCAGATAACGCGGATTTCAAGTTGTTTTGTAAACTGTGTCACAAGGGGATTTTATCAGGTTACCGTTAGTGTCATGCAAATGTGTATTTGGTGACAAATCGATGTTCTCGTCTAGTCAAGAAGGATAAGAGAAAAAAAGTCCCCGTTAGTATTTAGTGGCTGTTATTCTTTATCTGCGTTTCTCTCTAGATGGTCCCGGTAGTGCTTATATCGACTGCAGATATGAATAAGCCATTCTCTCGTTTCTGTCGTTTAGCCTGTGTGATTCTTGGTCAACAACTGTTTCGGCTATATATAGCCCTTTCTCATATCTAGTAAATGCAAAAGCGTTATCCATCATTTGCCCGAAAAACGTCTCCAGAGATTTGCATTACTTCCAATTTTCTGCCGTTGTTGTCCGACAGTTAGCGCTCTAGCGTCAAAACGTTTTTCTTTTCTTCCCCGACTTCCGCTAGTTAACGGTGCGGTGCATAGGATTTATTGCAAAAATAGGAGAATCCTTCGGGGAGAAAAGGGAAACGAATATGCATTACAGATGCTGATTGTCACGGGTTTTATGTTGCTAGGACAGATATTGTGTTCTTGGGAATTGAGTTTACGATACTCTGATGATAACAACAACAACAACAACAATAACAACCGAAAGAAAGGGAAAGTTATATAGTCAATTTCTCTTCACAAAAGTTTGAGCCTATGGCCCAAAAATGTCTTCAATAGGCAGCACCCGAATTGGGATTAAGGAATCAGTATCGTGACAGAAGTATGATGCTTAGGCACCATTACTCAATTTAGCTCCATAGCTTTCTTATAGCCGCAGTTATAATAAAGACGACGCGAGGAGTCAATATAGAAAAAACAATATACGGACATTTAGGTGGTTTTAAAAAAAGACATTATGACTATATTAGATGGCGGTAGCGATTGAGTATTATACTTTTCAACGTGAACGGGCATCAGTAAGATGAATATTTAACTCCTAGACTGTACCAAATTTAATTTACCGTGTCCGGTACTCAAAAGCAAAAAGGAAAAGTAAAATAGAGAAAAAGAAAAAATACACATGTCAACATCTATGTAGACCACCGGATTAGCGAGATCCTATTGTTTGTATCCTCAGTGTCCTGCTAATGCTGGTACTTTCTCTGGTGCTTCGATCAATGCGAGCATCATCCCCTGCAACATATGTCCAGTAATATGGCAATGCATACCCCAGAAACCCGGGTTGACCTAAACGAATAACAAAAAGGAGTAAGAATTAAAAAAGAAAAAGGGATATCAAACTTACCGCGTACAGCCTGATCTTTGTCCATCCGCATGGGATTCCAGCAGGTGTGCTCGGGGAAGGTGCAGTCTCGTCAGGGTATACAAAGGTAACATCTTTGGCAATAGGCTTAGGATAGGTGCGCACATCCTTATCGTTGTCGTGGTCGTAGGCCCCGTGTCCGTTGGCAATGGCAAAGTGGACATGACCATGAGTATGCCACGGGTGACCGACACAATTTCCACCCTTCAAAGTAGTCGCTTCGAGAACAAAATCGATCGTTTCACCATACTCGATAGGATAAGCCTGCATACCGGGATCATAACCTGTGCCTTTCTCTTCTTTGTTGAGTCTGATCGCCGTCGTGTTAAAGTGTGATCTGATACCGCTTCGGAATTGTTCGATCAAAGGTGGATCCCAGTGCGCTGGCATTTCGCCGTTGACAATCCATCGTGTAGTTCCATCAGGTAAGACGGTTTCAACCGGTCTAACAATAATTGTACGCGATGGTTCATCATCGAAATCATGCTGTTCGTCGAGCGGTTCAAGTTCGGGGAAGATCCATTGATTCTTGGCATCCGGGAAGCTAGGAGTAGTAGGATCCATATCTTTGCTGCTAACAGGAGGGCTACGGCTAGCGCTTGTTGAGCAAGTGTTTTTCCTATGTTCTTTCTTCGGTTGATCCTTAGCGTTAACGTAACGAAGGATAGCGCGCCCGTTGCTAGTCTCTTCTTGGATATGGTATGGCTGCGTGTCAATAAGGTAGCTCTTGGACGGATCTTGATCGGCCTTAAGGAGAACAGAAAAGCGTTGACCAGGTGACACCTCTAGATGCTCTGTTTGGTACGGCTTGACAAAAACGCCATCCACTTCAATGATCGTCATAGTGTGTTTAGCAATGGCTAGACCCAGCGTCGCAAAAGTAACACCGCCGATTACACGCACACGATATGTCTTGTCATGCTCAACTTCAATGACCGAGTAACCGCCACAGTTCTTCTCGTAGTTAAACCCATCCTGAGGATTATAGACGGTGCGGCCATTGATCAAGTAGCTGTCGCCGGCGATAAATCCCTGGTAGTTTGGTCCCATTACGTAGTCAAATCGCTCTTCCTCTGGCTGATGCCACCAATCGCCAAGCTGTATTATCCGCTCCTCGTCGTACTCGTAAGGACCGTCCTTGATCGTTTGTGAATTTCTTTTGCGCAGGTCGTTTTTCGAAGGCCATGTGTCGTCAGATTCATACACGATGAAAGGACCTTGGATGGTATCGTCTTGCAGATCCGTATGCGCGTGGTAGAAGAAGGTGCCTGCTTGGTCCAGCACCTGGAACCGCTGATGGTACGTTTCACCGGGTGGAATGGGCCGCTGCGTTATGCCTGGAAATCCGTCCGCCTCGGTTGTGCCAATCTGGAAGATGCCGTGATAATGCATCGTCGTCGGTCCATCAGCTTCATTGTGGATAATGATATGCACTTCATCGTTTTTGGTAACCTGAATAGGAGGAGCAGGAAATTGACCATTCACCACTAAGCTAGAGACCGTTCGATTACAGTCTGGATTCAGATTACGGCTGGAAATAGTGAGCTCGAACGTCCGTAGCGCGCCAAACACTCCATAGGAATCAGCTTGAATCAGTAATAGTAAAAGGAAAGCTGGAATTAAAGACCTTTTCATATCCAGGATAAACCGGCGGAAGATAGGATGCTACTACGGCTCTATCCTAACCTTATATTTATACGATTCATCATGGGTCAAGCCCTGTCCAGGTGCATGTCAAGCTCTGTTCCTGACTTTCATTTCCTTATTTAGAATACAATGCAAAAAGGACTTCGTCGGAAAGAAGATAATGCCATTTATATGATGCAATGCCTTTACAATACAACTTAGCTCAGGTAATGCCGTACTATCTGCATCATATAGAGCCATTACGTAGCGTCAATTTTTTTTTATTTTTTTTTATTTATACCGCCGCTTAATATCTCAGAAGAAGTCTAGTGTGCTATTGGCTAATGGAGTGGAGCACGTGGAAAAATAATGCGTCTACAACTTACTCACAGTTGGCCTGGTTCCAAGATGTTGCCACGAGCATATGACAAATATCCATGTTAAACAAGGAGAACACAAGCTTCGTGTAAGGGTGTAATTGAATGCAGCACACTGTCCTAGGCGAATGTATCTTCTTTTTTTGTTTGCTTGATTATTGCTTGACTCCTACATGCAGATGCAATCGAAAAGTTCTCTCCTTATCCAGTATTCAATTTCGCGCTCTTTATGTCCGTGACGCGAAACACGATTCATTGCTTCCATAGACCGGAAACTGTGTCTAAGATCTTTCTTATTTGTTTTAGTGCAAATCGGCACAAGTTTTCGCCTATCTTGTGTACCGAAAAACAAAAAAAAATGGCATCATCTAACCACCTACTAGTTGTTGTTAAACGTATTAAATCCTAACAAAGTAATATTGACAGTAAACATCTGGGAAATCTCTGCCGAAACTCTCTAAATTCAAACGACCTGAAATCACAGTAACTGACACGTTAAGAACATGTACAACAACGATGCGTTATCCATTAATATACCTGAGAATGAAAGGAAACAGAGTTAGACTGACCACAAGGTGTGATGTCAGATCGTTTTGGCAATTCTTTCCTGTAAATTCTCTATCGACGTTTGCCTCCAGATCAGTCATGTACTTTGCTTTGGAAAACTTCAAGCTGTCTTATGTCACTAATTATAGAATCGTAAACGAAATAATTTGAATTGGGGACGATCTCCCTCAACCAATAAAGGGGTAGTAGCTGGTATTCTACATCTGCTGACCGCGAGTTACAAAGAATCTTCAGTGTCGTATAGCACATCACGTAAGTGATAAGGCATCATGCAAAAGTCGTAGATAGATGATAAATATAGTGTTGTCACGATTACCCAAAACAAACAAAACTGTATCAATTGTTCATGGAATTTCAGGGGTCTCAATTGTTCAGTCGCGTATATTTAACCTGGTTTCAGAGGTTCACCGCATTATTAGAACGACGCGTATATCAACCAATATCCTGAGCCGTCCATTACACTATCACGTTAAAACAAGTTCCAGACGAGAACCTGTATGATACGACAGCCTAAACAGGTTGATCTAGGTTTCTTTGAAGGCACCACCAGCATTTCTACGTCAACACGGTTTTCAATGACGTATGGTTGCGTGATGATCTACATGTTCCACTAAAGGATACAATATATTCGTCGCTTTATAGCACAAATAGTACAAAGTTACCCTCATTTGTGTCACGTATGTGACGCTGCGTTGGTCTGATGAAACCCTTTCCTTATAATTTGCTACTAGTGTCATAAATTGCCTTCATTCTCACGGTCAGCAGTAGTCACCAAATTTTCTGTAGCAAAACAATTTCTGTTATCACTGATGACAGACGCTCGCTCTTTTACTTTATTCTTCGAAACATATCCACGCCTAACCCTACTTTTCTTTATTGTTAGGCAACTTTTGGACTATCCTGCTTTCGGGTCATTGATCCAAGCAAGCAATTGAACTTCGAATCAGATCGTCCAAATATTATTTCTCACGGTAGGTTTGGTACGGAAAATGTAGATGCATGAACTCCATCTTCGTTTTAACCATTTCGGGCGAGTTATATCCAAATCGTAGTGTGATCTTGCTACCCGTTATACCTTTTTCAGAACACCGTGTCTCCCAGATAACCAATACAAGTTCATTGTGTTTTGTCTGCTTGTTTATGTATACATGCCCGTTGAAAGTCGTAGAAGCACCTCTTTCTGCTAGCAGCTTTCGGAGTTCAATGATTCGCTAATTCCTTAAACGTCGATACTTATCGTATCATGCGCTCTCAATCCGTTTACTGCCTTCTAGGCATAATTCGTGTACAATATACCATCTAAAATGACATAAGGAATGTAGCAGCTTTCTCCAAATGTCCATTGATCTCCTGTTTGTCAGTAGCTGCGTACCGCTTGTGCAAAATCATGCAAGTGATATCTGGGCCAGAGGTGTGTGACTTGATTTCTCGCGCACAGGACGATCGCATGTTGTGTGGCTGCAACATGAGGAGTCCTAGATCGAAATTACTACAGGTCGACATGACTGAAACATTGCGCTGTATCGAGTTCTTTTCTGGAATCGGTGGTCTGGTAAAGTGATTAAGATCATTGTCAGAAACATGATCGGTTAATGGTTGGTCTGCAGCATTACGCCCTAAATATTGCTCGAGTCAAGGCCGAAGTTGTTTGCGCATTCGATGTCAATGAGATCGCCAATAAGGTGTATGCACATAACTTTAAAAAGGAGCCTTCCAAGGTAGCCTACCGGTTTATCGAGCGAACTATGTGACTGATAGTGGGATAGAAAACGATCGATCGATTAACAAAACGGGACATTGAAAAGTGAGTGAGTGAACAACAGCGACGTACTGTGTGTATTGAAGCATTTTCGTTGTCCAAAAGATTGGATGCTCAATGTTGGTTACTGAGCCCTCCGTGTCAGGTATGTTTATGATAGCGCTAGATACCTATTCAATAACGTGTCGGGAAGCCTTATACGCAAGGAGGGAAGATGAAAGATATCGACGATCCACGCGCCAAGCCGTTGATTCACCTGATCGAGCTTCTTTCTAACCTTAACAAACCGCCGAAATATATTTTCCTTGAGAACGTGAAAAACTTTGATGTAATTTGTGCTTGAATCCCGAAGTACAAAAGAATAACCTCTTCCTGCAGACGTCATTGTCCAGAAGCAAACTTGTAGAGCAACTGGACAAGCTTGATTACGAGATCAACGAATGTCTGTTATCGCCTACTCAGTTTGGTATACCCAACCATCGCCTGCGATATTACTTGACGGCACGTCGACGTGAACAGCCTACCATCAAAGAGGAATCAAATTACCTTGAATCCAGCGTTATTCACACAACTTGGCCTTTTGGCAGTAGGACGGAAGAAAACGTGGAGTCACCAGAACTTTCGTACTTTTTTGAGCCAGAAGCGGATAAGGATGAGACGTACCTTGTTCCTGCAAAGTATATTCACAAGCTACACAATTTCCGATTAGGTATAGATCTATTTTAATTGTATGATCATACTTAGTTTACTTTGAGCAGACATTGTTCGTTCATCGGACAAGAAAACGTCGTGTGTTACCAAGGTATGTGATTCGTTACCACCGCGGGATCGTTGACTCATCTGTACAACCAGGCTTATGGATCACATCATATTGTCACCAGCGGTTCAGTGGTGCAAACACAAAATTTAAATGTCGGTAATACTTATATTTCTTGCGTTTTTTTTTTTTTTGACGGTAGTTCATTTGTTAGGTCACAAATTACGACTGGAATGACTCCAGGTCGCTGGTGGAACTCGGACTTCGATTCCTTACTCCACTCGAAGTGGCTCGCCTGCATGCATTTCCAGTGCCAGCTTATCCTTTCAGGGCAAGTGCAACAAATGATACGCGATCGAAGGCGAAACGCGAAGCAAAGCCATTCCAGCCACCGCATTGCCACCCACACCTTGAATTTCCAGATAGCGTATCACAGAGTCAATGTTATCGTCTGCTGGGTAACAGCCTGAATTGTTGGGTTGTAGCAGAGTTACTGCGATGTGTTCTTATAGATGAGACCGATTTACAGCCGATAGATCCTTAGATACAATGTAGCAGGTCTACCAACATTTGCTAATTGCAACTAGCGATATTTCTTTAATAATAGAAAACATACAGATCCAGATTATCGATCTACAAGGGATGACATCCAGTGTAATAATTACACGGAGAAATTTAAGGAAGTGTCGGGAGGGAAATTGCAGTAACCAGACTAATTGGTTGGATTAACAAATGCTGCGAATGAAAGGGGTTAAGGGAGCAAGGCATATAATTCCTTTAAGAGCTATTGGAGCTCATGCACAGTTCCAGAAATTCGTCCATAAGGTGACTTACAGCTTTCCAGAGCTCTTTATGCCACCACATCCTGCAGTATATACGGAGGGAAAAGGGTACATGCCTACGATTGTCATTATGCTTAGGAGATACATAACATAACTGCACCCGGTGATGAATTACACACATGAACGCAGGATTTGCTTAATGTTGCATGAATTTTCACCTTTCAGTAGCAACGAGTCAAATAACCTTTTCAACTGGATACGTAATCATGCAAGCGAGTTCTCGGGAATCGCCAACAGAGATATGAAACTACAATGTGTTGTTTGATACTGACTGTAAAGAGCAAAATTGAAACAGCAGGTGTCTCAACTCCGTATCCTCCTTACCCAAAAGATCAGTAAAGGAGAGCATTTCGGAAGGAAAAAAAAAAAGGCAAATGACGCGTTAGTAGGTCAAACGAGGCTTTTTTTTCAAGCGAGCGTAGGTTCGGAACATCCGACTCGATTCTATGGCCTGCAGACAATAACAATACGTCTCTACTCCTTTTTACAATACGTTTGCAACGCCATATTTACGAAAGCATTAAATATACATATTCATACCGCTCCTAGGAATCAGACACACAAGGGAAGGATCAATATTTTTTTCCAAAGTATTTCTCTTGCTACGAGTCAAGTGCAAACTGCAGAATAACTTATTACTGCCATGCCAGTCGATGCCGACATTGGCGCTATCTAGTGGATATGTCAGCATAATTTAGCAGTTTAGAGTCATAACTCCCCATACCTCGCCTTAATTTAAGGCATGGTGTAGAAAGAATCATTTCATTGTGGCAGTAAATTCCTCAAATCCGGAAGCCGAAAATTTCGAAAATGAGGGCTTGTTCTTCTGAGGAATCATAACGGACAACACCAACCCAGTCTAGATTAATGCAGTAACGTCAAATAATGCTCTTGCAAGTATGCAAGAAAGATTCTGCCGTTGCGCACCATGCCAGATCAAAAGAAGGCAATGCGCATGATGAATACGTACTTCTATCAGTCTACAACCATGTCGCCGTACGGGCGCGACCCGTCTGCAGAGCTTTGGGGAGAGGCCTGTGACAGACATAATTGCGCGAAGCATTGTATCGGACCTATTACAAACTTTTAAGTACATGATTCTCGTACTGCCAAGAATTTGATTTCAGTATGAATCTACGTCAAAGAAGGAATGTTCGCAGAATCAAAGCTTTTGATATCAAGATGAAATGCGCTAGCATTTAAAATTCTTCGATCCACTAAAACGTGGCAGACAAATTTCCATTACTTGTCCCTTTCAAGGTCATGCATGCATCCGCTGTAGGAAAATTGCCATTTCCTTCTACAACAAAGACAAGTCTCTGATAAAAAAGAAAAAAAGAAACGGATTCAATATGAGAACTTAGAATGCATATTCTACTGTCTTCGTATCCCCTTTTATAAAATTATAATCTGAAAGCCTTATCTAAGTAGCATGTGCTCGTTAGTGACCTCACCAAGCTGTGTTGAAACTTTGTCCTGTGATCTCTGTCATACCTACTTTTTTGAAACGTGGGCTATGAAGTTTGTCTGTCGATCTGCCGTCTGTTTGCTTGCCTGCGCTCTTCATTCTAAAGAGCCTATTATTGATGCTGCCCCCACGTTCAAAAGCATTCATGACTTGATCCCAACCATTTACTACTAATATTTAACGCAGTTTCCATAAAAATGGGACCATTTGGCACGGGGCATGACAAAAGAGAGCGTCTCATACCGTTTCTGCGCCATCCTACTTACTACGTGCTTATATTTTAGGATAACGTAGTAAATGGATCTCAGTAGCCGCTAGCCGTCATTTGACAGTGATTGTATGTCATTTTTTCTTTGGCAGATATTTTAAACCCAAAACAATAAAATCACATTGTAATCAGGAGATCCAGTATCCGACAACAGTAACAACTAGAGCATCTCATGCCACGGGAGGCGTTTTAGATCATAGGCCATTTTCAGGGTTCTAAGGCTTATCAGCGGCGCTAAGACAACTTCATGCTAATAACAAACGGCACGCCGTTACAAAGCATTGAGAGATTCATCTTGCAGCATGAAATTAAATGCTTTCAAAAGATCTACAACAATAACGAGGGATAGCCTGTACTTGTCTGCTAGAAATGAAAGCAGCTAATGTGACGAGGGCCATGGCTTGCTCGGAATCATTGACAGGCTTACACTTTTAAAGAGATAGTATAGCCACTCGGCGTTTCTTCTTTCTGATCTTATATAAAGTTCAAGAAGACATTATGGGTACGTCTTTATCGTTGATTATCTTCTAGTTTAGAAGTTGTACAGAGCATCTCACAAAAACAAACAAGTCATTCGGTTTGTATACTATAAAAACCACATGGAACATTAAGACGTGGGAAAACGGCATGCGAAACAAAGGCACATTATGCAGACTCTTTTTTTTTTTAGGTAGTTTACCTGCACGTTCATCTTGCAGGTACATAAACTTCTTTCACATGTTGTGAACATTACTCTTTATGACCGGTAATCCATCCATTTAGATCACATTTGCATATAAAACCGCTATTGACTGGACTACTCTAAAGAACCAAGTTCTCACTATGGCAAGGATTAACCTTCGTTTAAACCAATTTTTTTTTACTCACATGAACATCATCGGCATTGGGCACAAAATTAATTCTAACAGTATGGAAATTATTCAACTTACTTAACCCAAAGGGAATTTCTGCCTGATGGCGAACCACCAGCACTGCAGTGTTTATCAGCGAGCACGACGCAAGCATTATACCAGCGCGGGAACAACCAAACTGTGGAATGTAACGCGTTGCAAGAGACTTGAGGTGACACATGATAGTACAGAAAGTCTTTCGAGGCAATTATCGTACAGGACGGGCCGTACAACATGTAGAAAGCAGTTGCGGGGTAGAAGAACAAAAAAGCTCATGTTTCTACTCAGATACTTACCGTCACTAGCGCCCTAAAGCTAAGGCTTATATCTTATCTCAAACGCATCATCTCTGTCATAAAGTTTATGGTTGGATGAATGCATGATGTTAAGCTGACGCAAAGGTACAGGTAAAATCCTGTAAGTGCCTGTCCAAGGGTGACTTATATGGCTTTGTAACACATGCTTAGAGCATTCATCATGCCGGATATTCACTGCCGACCTATTTGCACTATGTATAAATTAAAGAGAAGAAAAACAAAAACAGGAAACAATAACCAGAGAGCATTGAAAAAAAAGCTTTGCTTTTTTTTTCTTTGTTATTCCTTTAACATTGAAAATCCCAAGGTTCAGGAGATGACGATAAACTCCTTAATTCCTGCACGTCAATAGCGTCTCAAACTCTGTGCGCAACTGGATGCAACGTACGGATCTGCTTGGACAACGCCCAACTACGTGCTATACCGAGCTAATCGTGATAAGAATAATGACAATGTCAGTAATCTAGTCGATTTTCCTGGTGTATCCGGAAAATGCGGTAACCGATGTAGACAGATGCATCGGGATAATTACGCACAAGCTTTTTTTTTTTTGGTGCATGTAACATTCCCGACGACCCGATCATTCCATAGCATAGGAAAAAAAATTGGATCGGAAGATACAGGCCAACGAAACATAGGGCATGAAGCTATAGTGAAGCTGTTTTACTTGTGGCCTTTTTTTCCTTTTTTTTTCTATATATATATAATGTAATCCACTCGTTTCTATTCTGCATGTAAGAGACATATCAAACCTGTGATGACAAGTCAGTCTCATGTGAACTTCATTTTCCATCTATCCAGATTCGGAAATGTTTTGGTTTCTCTTTGTACATGTTATCTGCTTCGTTATTTCTTTTTCTTTTTCGCCGCTGAAGAGAAAACAGAAAGAGAGTGATAGACTTTTTTCTCCGTGCAACCGTTTCGGTGCGTGAGCGTATAAATAAAATGACAATGTGATTCGCGCAAAAGGAATGGGCCATTGATTTTCGCGATGACACAAACTCCGCAAAGACCCACGCATGGACGGAACATTAGATTTAAAAGAGGCGATTCACTTCTTCTTTCTCTCTTTTCCTTTCCTTGTTGAATCTCTTTTTTCATTCACAAAAGAAAACGTCGTACAAAAGAAAAAAAATGAATCAAGAAAACTATGGTAACGCGAGATTTCTCTTTCTCTCTCTTTCTATCAAGCTGACGTTTTCTGCTTTATCTAGACAACCATACCAATGGAAAGACAAGTTATATAACAGCCTCAGAAAATGAAGTAAGTATCTCGTCGTGATTTGTTTTATGCTGCTTTTTCTCTAACACGTATCTTTAGGCGATAAAGAGACATATCAGCTTTTGGGACAAAGAGAATAAAGGCTACATTACACAGAGAGATACTGTCAGAGGTGAAGCCGAAACATGTCTTTTGTGTCAAACCCCCATTGTGTGCTTATCTCTCTTTTTGGTAGGCTTTATCGAACTTGGTTACAGCCTTTTGTTTAGTGTGACTATTGGCGTTTTTCTGGGCTTCATCTACTCCTATGCCACGCAAGACTCGTGGTTACCAGACCCATTATTTAAAATTCATGTAAAGAAAACTTCCAGACAAAAGGTAAGATTTTAGTCGGAAGATGTTCCGTCTAGGTTGCCGAAGGGAGAATAAGGGAGAAAGAAAAGGTGTTAGAACGAGTTGAAAAAGATAAAAAAAATTTCCTGTTATCCCTTTGGACCCCCCTTTTTTTTTTCTCATCATGTCTAACCTAACAAATAGAGACACAATATATACGATGCCAACGGTCATTTTGATATGGATCATTTTGAAACCATTTTTTCAAAATATGCCAATTCCGATCCCTATGGTAAACATATCAATTTGCTGGAACTTGCTCAAATGACAAATGATGATGTGGGGTTGGATCTCGTGGCATGGTAAATTGATCTTTTTGGGTTTCATCATGGAAGAAGAAAAATCTTTTATCATCTAATCCCCCCTCTTTCCAATAGGGTGAACGCCGTCGTTGAATGGGGTATTATTTACTTTTTCGTGGGTGAGAAAGGTCAACTTCGGCAGGCCGACGTACAACGTGCCTACGATGTATGTTTTTACCAATTAGGAAACCATGGAAATAACAGCGGTTTCGTTGTTTCAGGGATCTTTGTTTTTCCACCTCCGCGATGATGTTCAGTCTGCCGATTCTTCTTATCAGAACGGTGTACTGACGGGCGTACGCAATAGCAGAAGGTCATTCGGAGATTATATGCAGATGCTTACTGGAGGGATTCCGTCGTTATGGAAATCTGCAACAAATGTTCGCTACCAAGAATTCACATCGTTTGTGCAACAACATGCACCCCAGCTCCCCTCGGCCTTTGTAGGTACGCGCATAAGCCCAGTCTCATTGACAGGCGTACTCGCCGAGCCCCGTGCGATTCCTTCGCAACCCACGGAAGATACTCCGGAAAAAGAGGACTACAACAACCAGGACGATAACGATGTTGTTTTCCCCATTGTCCAGTATACAGAAAGTCTTTTCACAGAGAGACTGACCGGTGTCAAAGCTCATTCAGAGGATAATCTGCCCACTTTGACAGGAGTGCAGGGCTACGTCAAAGAAGACGAAGATGATGAGAATGTCATAACCCCATTCGTGCAATCTGCTAGTCAGGAGGAGGACATTTACAGCGGTCCAGTAACATTAGCTGGTGTGATCTACGATAAACAGGAAGACGAAGAATCGCTACAACAACAAGACTTGCTCGAGACCGAGAGTCTCGCAGGCGTCCAAGGTCCTCTGTTGTACCAGACTCATGAGACAGTTGTCTATGAAGAAGTTGAAGTCATTGAAGAAGAAAGCGGAAACAAGGGTCTCACTGGTGTCATCCAACAAGCTGAACCAGACACCATCGATGTAGAGAGCGAAGAAAGCGTTCCAGGTTTGACAAACGATGAAGAAAATGAAGGACAAACACAGGCTAATGCGGATGGAGAAGGAAACGATCTTGATGCTCGCTCAGAAGCATCTTCAGAAGACACGCAATCACCCTTGTCACCCGAACACAACGTGAAGAATGTCTCAGAAACAACTACAAAGAACACATTCCCTGTCGACGGCACTAACTGGGATATCGCTGCAGACGCTACCGTGAGAGAAGAGTAAACAAAACAAACAAAAAAAATTCAGAAAAAGAACATCTTTGTGTTTTCAGATCCTATGAAAAAGAAAAACTGTGGCACATGAAATACACTGTTTATTGAAAATAAGAAATCTACACTGCCCGCGTTAACATCTTGCGCCAACTGACCTAAAGTTTTGCACAAAAAGAGAGCGATTCATATGTCAGTTATCAACACACAGTAACGCTATTTGGTTACTTCAATGTGCTCGATAAGGGGATATATAGCCATGGTAATCAGCAGAGCCCTTGTGTATGTTGCTACTTGTGGCAAGGTCGGTTTGACAGCGTCGTTACTGTAGATAAAGATATTAGCAAGTGTGATTATTCTATGCAGATTAAACGCCCAAATAGTACAACACATTCATATGCAATGTGTTTAATCATTTCTGAGAATGTAATAGAATGAAAGGCTTTCCTCCCTTTTACGTTCAATAATAACCATCAACTCCCGCAGCGTGCTGTCCTATTAGCATACACGCTTGCTAACCACAAACAGGCCTTGACATACAGATCGTTGCATGTCTTCTTTTGGACCTTGATTCGCGGGGACTAGGAGGGACTAGATAAAGGGCTGCTACAATTATCGATCCTATGAAGAGGCAAGAACCACAGGGCTATGGTGTCAATCCCTTTTGCACATGCTCGACTGTATACAAGCTTCAGAAGTAATTCCCAGGTCACTAACCCGTTCGTGACACGTAACACATACGCATTTACTTTTTTTTTTTTAAAAAAAATTCATGCAGCGATTTGTCTCCCACACACACACACAAATCGTAACCTCCCAAAAAAAAAAGCACTATCAAAGAGTCTGCTTTCTTTGCGCAATCATTCTACCATCTGGAAAACTTGCCACTCTGTTGTGCATAAAAGCGAAAGACCTGTTCGTTTGAGATAGAGAAACACATCATCAAAAATAATTTAAGTATGCTGGCTTGGTATATTCTTTCACTGCTCACAAGGGCATCGTTTTGTCTGGCTAACCTTTGATTGGTATCACTAGTACAAAAATGTAAAATTTGCGATATTGCTGCCAGTTACATATCAGCAAATCCAAATGAATTCATTGGCGCTGTTGCGCTAGTTGTTGGTGCGTGTTCATTTGTTTCTCCCTTTGTAGTTTTTTTTTTCGGTCATATCCGCGGACACGTTCATATTACCTTTGCCTGACTTTTCTTTCCGGTATGGCCGGCGAGGCGTCAAGAGATGTAGCGCGAGAAGAAGTCGTTCTATCCAAAGTAATAACTGACTATCGGTAACGGGAAAAAATAAGAAATCGTGTTTACTTGCGCTTACCAATGGTCGGCGGCTTTTCAACTGCGCTAAATCATCAAGTCAGGAACGGAAGACATACAATGTCGGACCAAGTACCTTGCGGGCCATTTGTCATAGCAACAGTCCAACCGTATACGATTCTGAGAAGCCAGAATTTCCATCAAGTCAACGGCTTGCTCAATCTACGTTGCCTCCAGTTTATTCCAATTAATCGCCAGTGTTCCGTGCGATGCCTTGACTGCACGTTTCAACACGTCAATTGCCCTGCTTCGGAGAGAAAGCAAGGCCTTCAGCTGTTGCTCTACTTTCTCAGCGAGAACGTCGCCACTTCTATTCACCACCTTGTCTTTTATATGAGTCTGATTAATGTCTTCACGTGGTTCGGAGATAGACCACTCAATCTCAAGAGAAAGAGTCAGTCTAATTGTAGGAAGGTCGAGCGAATGGTACTCTATTTGCGTTTTGTCTTTGGCAGTAGGAGAGCAGCTCTGAATCGTTTCATCGAAGTAATCAAGTTCCTCATCTCATTCTGCGCTACTTCCATTTGCAGTAACTTCTCATAAATCATATCAAGCGTTACAGGTTTAAGCATATCGCTGGTCATAGTGAAAGGGCAATGTCAAAAAGGAAGAAGAAGAACAACAACAGGTAGCGGAGATTTAATATACGAGTTCTGCTGTTTGACCACCTGTTTGTCGTAGTATATGGTCAGCATGATACAAACACGCCTTGCAGAGACGACAGTCCGCCTGGAACAGGAAAACCATAGGTATTCATATGCAAGTTTGTTCAGTCATTAATAGAAACCTATCTCTGATGGTTTATAACGAGCCTGTGCCACATTGCGGTACAAGAAAAAAAAAAGTAGGAAAGGAAGGATGATGATCGGTTGCTCCTTTATCCGTGATGCCGTTGCGAAGTGCGCAAGAGATTCATCAACGTAGTTACGATTATATTATTATTGGTGGTGAGTTGACTATTTTTTCTTGAAATAGAACAGAATTTCATCTATTTGTCTAGGTGGCACGGCTGGCTGCGTCCTCGCAAACCGGCTCTCCTCAGGCAGGGACACAGTTCTTGTTCTGGAAGCTGGTAGCCACATAGCCGAAACTGTACAAGAAAGTCGAATTCCAGGACTGAACAGTAAACTGAAGCACTCTGATGCAGACTGGGCTCTTCAAACAGTACCGCAAACGCATGCCAATGAGCGACAACTTGCTGTTCCATTAGGAAAGATTCTTGGGGGTTGCAGTGCCATCAATGCGATGTTGTGGCATCGATGTTCCCCTGCTGATTTTGATGGGTGGCGTGTCCCAGGCTGGACATACGAGGAACTAAAGCCTTATTTTAACAAAGCTGAGACAATGGTTGGAGAAAACAGGGACGCGCATGTTCATGGTGAGGAAAACAAAGGAAACACTTCAGGGAATTTTTTTCTTTGTTTTCTTACCTTTCTTGGTGAAATGTTTAGGTACAAGTGGTCCAATGAAGACAACACACCAGCCAATCAATGGCCAAGGATTAGGAGCTAGCTTTCGACAAGCCTGTATAGATAGCGGATTACCTACATACGAAGATATTACAGATCGTGAAGAGCAGATTGGTGTGACAGGGTTGCAGGCTTCGATTCATCAGGGTTATCGATCGTCCACCAGCGGTTGTTATCTTACACTGGAAGTGATGGACCGACCGAATCTCACAGTAGCTCTTCAGTGCCACGTGGAACGGATTGGGTTTCAGGAGAAAAAAAATAATTGTGCTCACAAGGTCGTGTTTGAACAAGGCGGCCAACAGTACGAGGTGTACCTGCATCGGGAGGTCTTGCTTTGCGCAGGCGCCATCCACTCGCCACTTTTGCTGATCCGTAGTGGCGTCGGTCCAGCAGAGCATCTCAAAGAAAATCAGATCCCTTTAATCCAAGATCTACCAGGTGTTGGTAGCAATCTGACGAATCATTGGAGAGTGCCACTGGTGCATGAAACAGATCCTCATCTATCGCTCCATCGGCCACTGTTTTCTGTGGATCATGCGGAAACCACTTATCGTGAAGCGTTGGAGCATGGCAAAGGCGCTTTAACGAGGATATGGCCTGACGCAGTAGCCTATTTCCGATTGCCGGTATGATGATTCTAAGAACAAGATGAATTCATTTCATCTCTTTGATAGGATGTCCCTGATAACAGCACAAGCAAACATACGCCTCAGTTTGAACTGTTTACAGGCGGAATTGCACTTTGTCATCAGTTGCCGCAGTTGAGAGACGTAGATTGTGCCACCTTACTACTTGTGCTTCTCACACCTTTTTCTCGTGGAACGGTGAAATTAGGGCCGGGCGGATCGGCTATGATTGATCTAGCCTTATTACAAGATGCTCGCGACGTTGAGTGCCTTGAGAAAGGATTGGCTTATGTTCGGAGCATTGCAGAGAATGGAAACTACAAGTCATGTGTCCGCAAGTGGATCATGGCACCTGGACAAGATACAAAAGACTATGTGAGACAGCACGTGGAAACAATCCATCACTATTCTGGGACATGCAAAGTACGTGCGCTTGTAGGAATATACAAAGGGAGCTAATGATTATTGTTTTTTCCCTGGTGTATCAGATGGGGCATTCTAGCCATACAGACCCAACGGTTGTGGTGGATGAATACCTTCGGGTGGTGGGTACTGATAAGCTTCGCGTGATAGATGCATCTATTTTCCCCACACTTCCTGCTGGCCAGATCTGTTTTCCCGTGATTGCGTGTGCAGAACGGGCGGCCGATATGATTCTTAAGACGCAATTAAGAGAATAATCTGATTCAATGCAATGCGTTTTATTTAATGTTTCGAAACAGACCATTTCTTAACAACATAAGATACTTTTACAAAGTGAGCAAAAAAGAAAAAAAACACCCTTTGTTTTTTTCCTTTCCTCCATCTTTTTATCCTCTTTATTTCTTTTTCGTTTACGGATGGCACAACGTAAAAAACTTACACTCAGAAGAATACAGTGCGTTTTAACTTCCGTTCTGTAGAGGATATCTATCGTTTCTTGTACCAGCGACAAACAAAAGGATGGCCACGAACAAAACCCCTTGATTTAGGTCGGCTACGAGCCACTTGTTTGAATGAGTCACCTATTGATCTCGAAGACCAAGACAAGATTTTTGCTTCTATCTGGTTGAACGAAACACAGGTCTTGGTTGGAACTAAAGAGAACAAGGTAATTTCTAACTATTGTGTGCAGTATGACAACAGGTGCTAAAGAATGTACACTCCTTATTTTTTCTTAGTTGTTCCTGTTTGACCTGATTCACAATCATACGTTTGATATTCCTTTAATCGATTTGGATAAAGAAGAGGAGGAGGATCATGGAGCGGATCATGTCAAAAATTCATTTGTATCGCGCTCACAGTCCAAATCCCAAGTTCTAGTAGAATCCAGGGACCCTCTTACACCGACCATGGGTGTATCCTCCCGTTTCAGATTCCAACCAAAATGTGAAGGCATCCGCTGCCTGGCAATGAATCCCAATAGAACCTTGTTAGCGGTAGGCTTTGCCGACCCACCCGTCACGATGGTCTACTCGCTACCGGAACTCGTACCCTATGGTGTCTGCAAAGGCCATTTGGATGCAGTGTACAGCGTCACCTGGTTGACAGATTCACAGCTGATGACGGGCTCTCGGGATGGTACCCTCAGCTTATGGCGTGCTGACCAGAGAACAAATGGCAAACTGGCACGGACGTGGGTTTCTTCAAAGACGATTGGTTCCGGGGTGCGAGCGGTTCAACCATTGGATACAACAACCCATATTGCAAGTCTGACATCCAAGGGGACGGTTCAATTATGGAATACGGAGAAGCTGAAGAAGGTAAATGGTATATATTATCTGTGTTTTTGATCTGTAACGTTAACTCATTTTCCACAGCTTACTTCTATCCCCCTTCCTCATACACTTGAACTAGCATGTCTCAAAAGTAATGGCACATTATTGGCAGCTGGCTCACAAGGCCATGTCACGTTAATCGATCCTCGCCAATCGGGAAAAAAGATAGTAGCCGATTTACCATCACAAGATGGGACATGGGGCGTACGATCGTTTGATTTCTTCAATGACATTCTTGCATGTGGTAGCGGTCATGGCCGACTGTCCTTTATCGATACGCGTATGATGCAGTACCTGCCACTAAAAAATCGTGAACAGTCGTTGTACTACACCACACGGGATGGATGGGTTGATCGGCAAGCCCCGATCTATCAAGACTTTTTTGCCGGTACACCGGTGCCCCCAGCTATTTACACAATGAACTATAGTCCCGATCGGACCAGACTATTTACTGCCGGTGGCCCGATTCAGACTGGATTACGGGGGTGTTATGCTAGTGTCTGGATGTGAAGTGATGGTTGGGGTAAAAAAAAAAAGGAAGACCCTTGTGTTATTACATATACATTTATATATATATATATATATCTTTGCTATTTTAGATGCTGCTGGAAAAAAGGAAAGTCTTTTTTCCTTCTGTAATTTTTTTCTAAATAAAAGAGAAGACCATCTCGATGGATCCCGGAGATGCTGTGTTGCAACAATTAAAGCAGTCGCCTAATTTGGTTAACGAAGATCCGGCTGTCGTTACGCCAACGGACAAGAAAGCACCGTGGTTACGTCTGTCTGCGGAGGAATTTACCAAACTGTTGGACAAACAAACACGGCATAAGACGAAGAAGGAGAAGGAAGGAGAGGAACCGGAACAACATGACGGATCAAATGTGAGCTGGGATTTAATGACAGGGTATCAAGACCATCTGCATGCACCACATCCAGCATAAAGAAAGTCAGCATTGATATATATCGTTTTTTTTTCTTTCTTTTATTTAAATAAAAAACCAAGGAGTGTCACAGCACTTTCTCGTCCCTCTCTTTCTCTTTTCGTCTTACATCACTTTCTTTTTTTTTTTAATGTTGTTTCAGCGATCCAGTCCATTATCACATGTTGATAACTACGAAACGTCCAGACAAAGCGTCATGGCCTCCTTAAGGAAACGTGTTTTTCGAAAAGTATCCAAAAGGCAGTATAGAACCTTGGTTGATTCAGAGTACACAGAGGATCAGCAACCTGTTGTCCTGTCCGTCCGGCCAAGCAGTCGCTATTCGTCATCAGGGTTTCTGTTAGACATGGATGAAATAGCCACACCACCACAAGGACGAGACCGATCCAGTTTAAAATATCGTTTTGTTCGCTGGTACAACAAAAAATAAGTAAGCAATAGGAAATAAAAAGTTGACAATTAATCATTTTATAACTTTTTCATCAGAGTGTGCACATAAAGTTGCCTGGTACAAGTCCACGGACGCCATGGTTACTACCATAAACAATCTCCGCATCCCACCACCCATCTTTTTTTTTCTCAATAATCGCTAGCACATCGTTTTTGGTAAATGTGATTTCCGTGTCAATCTATATACACTTTGTAAACAACTCCTGGAACCTTCTTTTTCTTTTTCTTATATATACATATTTATATATATATATGTATATATATATATATATATGTATGTATGTGTGTGTATGGGGGATTCCTTACCTTGGCATCATAGTTCCACAATGCTCGTACTTTTTTTTGGAGATCAATAACACAGATGGACCATTTGAATTTTTTTTGGTATATTTTTTTTTCTACCTACCATATTCGATAACGGGGGTTCCGTCCCGGAGAACTGCCATTTTTTGCCAATCCGTTTCGGAAAACGGAGACATAGGACTTTGTGGCGACGTCAGCTGTGACATGGACGAAACGGTTGCGGCCTCCTTTTTACTTAAGAAACCGAGCGAAAACCGACGATGCTTAGGCAGTTGCTGTTCTGCAGGGCCATAAGCACTTGTTGTTTGCGATTTTTTCTTTTTCTTCAAAAAGGAAAACATCGCTTTCTTCCGTCCACCTTGAGAAGGAAGTGTCGGTGGCGGAATACTAAGATCTGCACCATCCAATGTATCGGCAGGAGACGCCATCATCATTGGTGCTCTTCTCTGCCACATAATAGGGCTATGGTTTGTCGTCGGTTGGCGAACGGTGGTCCTATCAGCATCGCCACTGCCTGAATTTTTTTTCTTTTGTTTAGAAAGAAAAAAAGCAACAACTTTTGCGCTCCTAATTATTACCATCCTGTGGAGGCGTCATCTCCCCTGGATCGTGCCATTGCTTCATTGTTTGGACATGGTCTGTCGTAGATTGAAATGGTGTCACGTTGTTTGGATGGGAATAATAAGAGGATGACCGTTGTGGAAACACCGGCGTACCTTCCTCAGGAAAAAGAATAGGGACCTGCGAAGTAAGAACCTAACTTGTATGCAAAAACGTGTGGATCCTTGTTTCTTACCTCCAATCGTTTTCGGTCTTGAGGTATCGAAGGGAGCGCCTTGTTACGTTGCAGATCCGATCTACACGAAGGGAAAAGAAAATAAGGTACGTGTCACATCGAAGCCCATGAGGTCGTACACACGTTAATGCTGTATCATCTGACAAGTCTGGATCCGTTGATGTCGGAATGTAAACGGCAGGTTTGCGACTAGCTATATCCGGCTGTAGTACATGTATAAAATGTCAGTAAAAGAAAAAAAAATTTCCAAGCAACTAACACCCCCTTGTAAACCAATGAAATAATCTGCATACCACAGAAACGGTGAGCGCATGCATAGTGCCTGATCGAGATGGAAGTTTTTTCAATTGGTCATTCACTGATCGAAGTTCTTCGTCAATCACTGGTATATTGATTTCACGGACGGTAGGCAACGTTTCCTCCATCACCTCGTCCACATAACTGGTATATTTTGGAATTTCTATTGGTTGTACTTAGTTATTATCCTTCTTCCCTATTTGTAAACAGCTAAAAAAGAATTCAATGTTTTACCTGGTATTACTGTTCCCGTACCGTGGTTACTTATAAACGTGGCAATATCCTTTTCCACATCGACATTATCCAACGCCGCACGTATTTGTTCACAAGCCTATTGGGGATGGTCAGTCTTGACAGACAGTACTACTTGCCATGTTCTTTTTTCTTTACTTGGTCGTGAACCACATAGACATTGGACATCATGTGTGTATAGCTGAAAAGTAATTTTTGCTTAAGTCATTTGGTAAAATGCATAAGAACAAATAACAACATACGACCATAGTGTGCGTCGGAGATAGTCAATTCTACTTTCTTCCAGTGTTTGAAAAGCCTTGCATGATTCTTTCCAATCTTCAATCCAGGTTTTTGTGATAGAATCAAGCATTTCTCCAGATAGTTTGTATTCTCTATCTATGACACATGATTCGAATTTTGAAAGGAAATCTTTCTGACATCTTCTTCATTACCTAATAGAGGGATTCGTTTTTGTAACTGACATAGAAAAAGTACATTGAATGAATTCATTTGTATATATAACTATAAATAGCTATTTACCTGCATTGTATCTTGTCCTTTTCGTCGTGTTTCTGCTAGTTTTGCACATTCCGTAATGTATGCGTTACGTGCCTGGAATAATCATAATCGTGCTATGAATTTCACCATACAACTCTTTCTTCTTTCTTTCTTTCTCTCTTTTACCCTTTTTACATTCTCAGAATGTAAATTTTTTAGATTCTGTGACGTTTTTATTCGTTCGGTGGTCTGGGTGTTGGATGGGTTATTTAAAGAGGGTTGAGACACAGATCTTGTTTTACTAACGGTTTTTCGTATTTGCTTTTGTTCTTTCACAAACCCCGCCAGCGGAGTGTGCAGTAATTGGGTGATTTGTTGAGCCAGGTCAATATGTGCCCTCGCAGCAGCTTCAGTGGCACTAGGGATGCTTTGTAATGTTTCAGCAAAGGTACTTGATAGTTCCTCGAATTCTGATAAATTTATCTGAGACAGTTTCATCAATTTTTCACCATATTCTTGTTCAATTTGTGCCCTAAAACGTGGAGGTTGTCAGTACAAGTTAGAACGATATAAAAGAATTACCTTTTTTCGAAAAGAGTTTGTATTATTTCACACGTTTTCTTTGAATGTTGCATACGTTCGAGAAGTATATTCAAAGCAGAGTTATCATGTGTCTTTTTTTGTTTGTCATTAGGAATCCACATGCAGTTGTCATGGTGTCCATTTACCCAGAAATGGTCAGCGATAGTTGTCATTTTTGTCAAGGAATGGAGGAAAGACAGACGTTTTTCTATTCGTAGAGCGAAAAAACAAAAACAAAAAAGAAAAGAGGACGTAAGAAAATTTGTCTGCTCTTTTTTCCGTTTATGTGAGGGGGAAAGGGAACACAAACAATACACTCACGATCACACAGGGCTGTGTTTATCATGTAAGGAAGATCGATTATCTCTGCTGTTATAATTGAACACTATGTATCTCTCTCTCTTTTCTTTGCAATCTATTTCTCTGATCATCTTTGCTATCTATTCTCTTTATGTCTCTCTAAACAAGTTTCCCTTCTTTTTTATAGTTTAGGTTATACATGCATTTTTTGTCAGTAAAAAAGCATTATAGCCCTTTTGTCAAGTGATACAGCCTTTTCCCTTCCCATTGTACTGCGCATAACAATCTCCCGCCCAAATGACTCCGCATTATAAGAAATAAAATAAGATAAAATGGTATGCTTCATTCAAATGAGTAACAGCAACTTAACAAATGCTTTATCTTTTTGTTGAATAGTAAGGTTATCATAGGAATGACTAAACTCAAATGCTAGCATTTTGATTAGCTACAAATTGCATTAGAGTTTTGTTTGGCGTATTTGAATACTTCATACCTAAAATACACAACTCCCGTTTTTTTACTTTCAAAGGGTACTGGTCAAATGGAATGGAAAGCTTACTGCATTCGGTGGACGAGTAACACTGGTCACAGATGGCTTAATTTACACCGTGTTCGCCATTGTATTCCCCGTTGCAACACCGCTATTCCAGCATCATGGCGAAAACGTTGTTGGTAACGCAATAAACAATTCACGTCAATCGATCTCCTGAATGAAATGATTAAAAAAGAGTCTCATGCAGAATAATACAGAGTTCCCCACGTTTTATTATTACTCTATCCAAATCACTCTGGCGAGCATCTTGCCGTGGTACAAATGTAGGACTAAAAGACTACTTTGATTTGTATTAAAAATGGCTGCTTAGGGTTAGACCCTTTCTTTTCGCCATTACAGGATGCGGTCTCTCTCTTGCTTCTTTTCGTTTGAAAAAGGGATCCTTCGGTCTGAGACAGTTGACTGCAATGGGTAACCTCCTGCTGAAGCTTCGCTTTCTTTATTACCAAGATGAGAATCAATGATCGAAAATAACTAGAAAGGACATGATTAACGCGTCTAAGAAACCGAGGAGTCAAAAACAATAAAAAAGAATAAGCAGCGCAGAATTGAACATGTAATCGTTTTATTCAACGAAGAATTTATATACGCCTCGCTCATCTGCGTTCTTCGTATAGCAGCCGATTCTTATTATTTACTTCTTGCCTTTTCCAATTTTGTCGCTGCTAGCTCTCTGCTGATTAGCATTCCGTCGTTTCTGTTACTTCCGTTACTTCTGTTACTTTTGTCGCTTCTGGTCTTTCTGACAATACCCGACTGGTTGCCCGCCTTTTTAACACCGACAGTGACACATATATATGGATATTGTAAACGTTTTGGTGGTCGCCCTTTTTTTTTCTTTGGCCGTTTATGGGTTGATCCGGAAATCACGATACTACTTTGTGAGAGATTTTGTAGTGATTGCGAATTCATGCCTAACCGTAAATTTTTGAGAATGGATGCAGACGTGGAGGAATTCGTCGGTAATGAAGTACCTTAATATAGAAATTATATGAATGACGGTATCTCATGAATTCGCACAATCCATTGACATTGGAATACCAATGACGGGTCAGCTGAATATATGAAATGCACGGAACATATGACCCTGCTTATTACTTTGTACACTGGACTTGAAACATCCATTGAGATTCCCTCTATAGATTTCCTTTGGACAGTCGGTGAAAGCGAAAGCAGTACAAAGGTCATCGTTAATCCTAGATCTGCATTCGCAAGGCTCGTAATCTTCTAGCAACTGTTTAGCAGAATCCCAGTGGCCACAAAGGGATAGTTACTACGCAATGTATCCCTTTTCAACTTTTTTATTACGGCTGTAAGGCCCTAATGGTCTCCAAACAATCCACCACAGCCGGGACGGTTCGGGACAGAGGTCATACAGGCTAAACAATAAACAAAAAGACATGGATAATCACGTATGTATATAAGTTGAAACCCTTACCGGGGATGTTAAAGAGAACAGAGCCAAAGAAAAAAAAAGGAAATTCGTACGTTCCTATAAGTATGGATCATTTCAGGTGGAACATGTCCTTATCGTGAGACATTTTTACTGCTTTCCGATGGGATACTGAAAAATGCGTCACTGAAGCGCCTCGATGCAAAAACGAAGTTACCCAGACGCAAAGACGTATCACTTTCCAGTGCAAAATTTATTCAACTTGAACGTAAAGGGATAATAGCTGACGCAAATGCTTATTCCAAACCTCATTCATTTTTTCTACTGCTAGAAAAGAAACGAGTAGAAGAACGAAGATAAAAGAAAAGTAACAATGCCTGGCCGTTCGAAGGAAACCTTTATAAAATGCGTTATTTTTACCGCGGACGCTACTTTTAGTGGCAGCGTTCTTTTACGCGCTCAGCTTGGTGGAAAGCTGTATGAGATTCGCTATTAATATCTGCGCGATGGTACCATTCTGAGATGACGGCGCAATTCCCTTCTTCTTCAGGTTGCATTACTCATGAATTACAATTTTACGTCTTTGAATGGTCACTCATTATTGCTCTGGAGAAAGGTACGGTGAACGTTCATTGGATCCTAGCGAACAGTGGACAATTGTGTTGGTATTCATACCCATTTTTCGGAACCCCCAACGCAAAAACTTTTATGCGGTCATTGAAATCGAAATGTGATCATTTTTCTTTATTTATATTTGGGTTGACAAATTCGTATTGGGAAACACTTCTTCTTTGCTCCAAGCATACTCCATAGCATCAAAATACTTCTTTATCTCCAGAAACTTCTCAGGCGAGCATCCTTCACAGCTTTGGAACTCTTGCAGGAAGTTTTGCATTCTCTGTTCCAAGACTGTCTTCTGTGACGCGAAGTCCAATGTGCCATCTTCCGTGTTTTGAACTGGAACAGTTGATGTTACATGTGAGTAAGTAGACACTATTAACAGCATTACGTGTTAGAAGCTGTATGCAAGTAGTTTTCTACAATACCTTGAAGGACGTTTAGGTTGATATTGGCACGCTGGAGGAGATACATATGTTTGCATGCTACTTGGCGCCAGACGACGTCTCTGCAGGTGCATGCTGTCATGTTCGAATTTTCGACAGAAATATTATATGCTACGCCCTCCTGTGTGAATGATCTGACAGTATGAACCGAGACCATATCGTCAACTACAGCACTAGGTATCTGGGCAGCTGCAATCTCTCGTCGTCTTCTCTCTCTTTCTGCGGGCCCCATTCTTCCGACATTTGCGCTTACGCGTGCTGTGGTCATCTTGAAGTCAAACTCTACATCATGCGTCAGGATATAGATCAAGCGATCTACTCTTCTGTTGCGTTTTCTTCCAAGGTATGTCGTCTTGAGTTGATTGTGCCAGCTTTCCACGTAGTTGTTGGTTTCCATGTTGGTAAAGACTTGCGGTTGGAATGCTGCACACCAGTTCTTAATCTTCGTCAAATTATTGCGAGAAAGATGTGTGTTGCTGATTATCTGCAATAAACTTTGTCCTTTATTTCATGGCACACGAAGGATCCCGTTCTCACATTAGCTGTTGTATCCAGACTTCTTTGTCATACATTTACTAGCACAATGTATACTCAGCATTACTCCGTCAGTTCGGTTAATTGGATAGTAAATTATAATTCAGTCCCCAGTTCTTTTACACAGAATAAACAATCCTGACCGAGTCTCACGTACTCTACCCACCTGATTCTCGACACCAATTAACCGACACTTCATTAGCGACTTCAAGGGAGCAATAATTTGTCGGTGCGCTTTTTTATTTTCCGGTTACAGCGCCAACCTTCGCTCATTTGCGGATATGTTTTATCCATGCACGAGCCACATGGAACAAATACAATGAGGGTGATGGTGTTTGGGAAGGCGATAGAGATGACAGTGTACTTGGCGATGCTGCAATCAATCATCATCTTTGTGAACCATTCAAGGTCGTAGTGATCCCTCAGGAACGTCAGCCGTTGCATCAAGGGTTGTGTCTATCGTATCCCGACATCCTTTTCAGTCATTGTCAGAGTCATTGCCATCCAATAATTGGTAACTGCCGTAAATATGATTCTGATTTCTACCGCGGGATTAGTTTAAGCACAGACTGTGTTGCTTGCTTGTTTCTTTATCTATCAATCCTACTGATCCTTCATCCATAAATGAGTTTTGGTTCTTTTCTGCAGCCTTTTTTCGTGAGTTATTCTTCAAAATATGGAGGACTGATACACGTTTTGAGTGACTAGGTATTTTCTAAGTAGTTGCGCAACAAAGCTATCTTATTTTGAATCCCAAATAAAGTGAGCGACATAAGAGTGCGTCAAAAGCAGCACCTGCAAAAAGTCTAGACACTCACTGTGAAAGAAAAGGAGAGATACACTGTTGTTTGTGTATGGTCTGAACATTATCTCGTGCGTTTTCAAAGTAAGTAACTCTCAGGGAGCTTGCATCCAATGTTCTTGCTGCCATTTGAATGAACTATGGCCGTGCTGGTTACGTCCACCTCCTTGATCCCGCATATGCTGCCTCTTCATGCGGCAGTAAAACAAAGAACAAGTTGCGCACATGTGGCTAGTTTATCTGCGAAACAGGATCATGACCTGATATTGAGCATTGTAGAAGAACAAAGAAACCTCATGATTAATTTTGAATGACAACAATGAAAACACATAATGACCACATTCCAAAACAGCTTTTTACTTCTCTACCTTCCTATCCACTTTTTACTTCTCCACCCTTCTATCCACTTTTTACTTATTTTTATGGAACCTATTGTCGAGAAAGAAGAAGGAGTAGGACCACCCGCACAACGGCAGAGGCAACGCTACAGGCACTCGATTTTGCCACGGGATCGAGGACGCTTTCAGCGGGTTACATAAAAAATAAAAGTATCCAATTTTCTCAGGCCACAGTTTGGCCATCTAAGGGTGAGTCGAACTACGACACATCTATTGCTTACTCATATATTTCGTGTAGCAACGTTTCCGGCGTATCGCCGAGCAGTATCACGTCCTTCGACGTGACGCTTTGAACCTGGCAAACCTACACGTCCGTCGCTGGGCGGAAGAGGGACACGACCACGGAAACTTTCCGTTTCCACCCATTGCTACTCGAGAATTTTGGAGAGCGGCATTCAGATTTGTTCAGTACAGGTCCTTACACATCAACACCACCCAAACCGTAAGTGTGTACATGCAGGAAGGTGGTCAAGTACTCATGCCTTTATTTTTTTTGTACCCATCATGGGAACGAAGCCTTTGGACCACGGCGATTGATCACTTCGAGCCGTTGCGGAAGGACGAACATGGTGGATGTAAGTTAGCACTGATCGATTGAAAATGCATGACACTAATCTCGGCATAATAGATCTGTACGCTATCGAAAAGATCGAGGGATTTTTCATCGAGATGCCTGATCCATTAGCAATCAACGCAATACAAAGTGTGAGATAGTCTTCCAATGATTATAGATCTAACATGCCCATAGATGTTCGCAGGCACCTCATGAATAATGTCTCGACATATTTGCGATATGTATGGTTGGCCTATTTTCGCGCTTTGAAAGAGCGCCATCAAGGCTTCTTACCTGGGGGAGGACCCGCGACTCATGGTACGAAACAAGTTCGAATAAATCTCACTAACAATGGTTTTTCTAGCTCGATTTGCCGTTACTCGTATCAAAAATCATGAACCACTAGAGGACCATCACTGGCAAGATATGCCTTTCAGAGGCGAACTGCTGACTTTTTTTGAGTAAATACCTTGTGATTAATTTCATTGTTAATCATATCGACTGTCACAAGACCCAATACAATCTGTGCCAGACTCACCTCGGTGATATCCTGATTGACGAGGTCGATCCAGAGGATGAAGGAACCCATCCACTTTTTCCAAGGATTGTGAAATACATGTACGAGTTGTATCCGTACACAGTTCAATATGACGGTAGCCGTTGGTCACTTCTGCCTATCGCAACACATCAAGTCGGTTACTTTCCGATTACGGGAAGGGGTCTATGGAAAATCCTACGTGATGCCTTCCTTGCGAACGGTGCTGTTCCTCCACTGTTTATGGTAAGTGAGCGTATCCTGCTTTTAAGTCGTCATGTACATTAAATGCTCTGATTCTAGCGTGAGAATCCAAGACAGAGACAAATACGGTATTGCAGTCTCAAAGAATTTGACGCTCTTTGTCGAGATCCCGTCTGGCGAGAAAATTTTTGGGAACAACTATTTAACATCGACAAGTGTCAGAAAAATCGCTGGCGGTGGAATAATGAACGTAGGTTGCTGTACTTCCGAACTGCTGCTAATTAATTTATATTCTAGCTGTCGTTAATGCTGAACGTACTGCTCTTGAATTTGCTTACTATTTTGAAACGGATGGTGTAGGCG
>JNDT01001877.1:0-21583 GCA_000697055.1 Saksenaea vasiformis B4078 | reverse complement strand
TCCTGTGTGAAAGTATGAAGCTAAGGTTTTCTTTAGTTTTGGAATCGCGATATCAATGCGGGCAGAAACATGCGGCGGATTCTGGTCGCATACATGGAAGGTGACATGCAATTGCAGACAAGGCCCGCTGCATTACGTCGTCCACAACAGCAACAACAACAAGAACCTGCACCCCTTGGTGGCGCTAGGCCGTAAGGAACGGCCAACTAGCCTCTCGTTAGGCACTGGGAGAGCTTCACAAGTACCATTTCAAATGTTTGTGACGACATTCTTATTTTCTTTGTGACTTAGGGACCTTCCAACGCAAAATCACTGGCCAGGACTTTTTGGTCTAGACTCTTGAGGTCGGAGTATTGATTTCCCCATACATCTTTGAGTTGCAGAACTATATATAACGATCGTTGTAAATAGCATTCAGCAATTACAAAAAGAAACGAAAAAGAAGAAAAAGGGATTGTAGAGATTGATATGGCTCAGATATTCCGATTTAGTACAATCATTTTATAACCAAGGATATATTCAGGGTGAATTCATGCAAACCATATCGTCATTTGAGGGTGGGGTGGGGGGGCCTTTAGCGGCCATTACCGATGCAGGCTTTCAATGGCTGAGGTTTCACAGCAACCCAACAAAAATCACACCGATATGAGCTACGACTTACGAAAGCTTGCAAGAAGACGATTACATTACACTTTATCAGATACGTCAAGTTAAGCGGCCACGATAGCCACCTTCTCATTTTTCGCATAAAGCGGTATCAAAAAAGCATCTAGACGTTTGATATGCTCTCTTTGTAATTGCTTCCTTTGATTTCCTTTCAAACCCTACAGTTGTTCGATAACTTGACTCATCAAACCGCAACCACACCATCGGACCGAATCGAACCTATAAAAAAAAAGGGCTAGGCGCCCCGGTTGAGATGCTAGGGTAACTGAGGACGAAGGGCTATTATTGATTTTCGTGACGTTGGTGGGACTTCAGTACCACCTCAAATGGATGACCTTGTCATTTCTTCACTTCTTCCCGCCTTTACTCCTTTCTGGTATTCTGCCGGAGTCTGAAGGGAGAAATGCTCCAACGACTTTTTCGGAACAAATCAAGCGTAAAAGACAATGACGATGCTCAGTTCCTCCTAGAACCAGAACCGTAAATGACCTGTCATTTTTTTTGCTATAAAGTTAAGTTGACATTTGAGTAGATGGTGTCCGATGCCTTTGCGTGACGAACACATTCGCATTTTATTCTGCCAAGACGCTGGCGACTCGAATAAAACCGTGCTGTATGATTCACAAAGCCCTATAGCTCAGGGTGCTCCGAAAGGCGTCCCTACAGAGATGGCTCGTTCCTGGAATGGCAACAACACCAGTGGCGGAGGAAATGTCCTCAGTAGTGCCACAAGCGCTGCAGCTAGCCAGCTCCATGCAACGCTTAGTGGGCGTGCTAGTCTAGACGATCGAAGGCATGAGTGGAGACCATCGAGTATGCGAACGACAACGACCCTATCGATGCAGGATCCACCTACACAACACTATCGGCAAGTAAGTGCAGTTGAAACGGTGATTCCGATTATAACTAAACCTTAACAGAATAACCGCCGCCTCGATCTTATTGGTGACATGATCTTCGGAACTGCCCCATTAGCTTACAAGGGCATGAATACTAAGGTTCATTATAAACGTGACAAAGATCCACAGATCGTATTGTCCAAATTGTTCACCTGCACGCGTGATTCAGATATGACCCGCAGAGCCTCGTTTTCGTCTGTCAACAGTGATCGATCCACTGCATCTTCCGTTGCGGGCGATGTAAAAAAATCAATTTCCACTTTATCAACGCAGTCCGTTTCTTTCGAAGACAATGTATCGGAACAGTCGAGCGACGACGATCAGAGCCGATACTCCATCTATCCACCTATTCTCGGTTTGCGGAGTTCCAGACGTACGTTTAATTCGAAACGCTCCCAACGTTTTAGCCAGACAAACATGGAGAATGGATTTCGGCCAATGCCCTTGCCAAATTCCCGTATGCCTGACATAACAGATGGGTCGGTAAGTTTCATTTTCTTTTTCAATAGGTGGATGGTTAGGGTCAAAGTTGGTCTGATCTGTAGGTATATAGCAGGTCCGGCATACCTCTCGATCGATGAAATATGCAATTGCTGTGGTCATCACCTTGGAAGGGAAAAATAGAACGCTTTACGATTTCGTCTTTTCACATTTTGCCCTCATCGAAAATCGGATGCACCAATTACAAGCCGTTGCATTTAATCTACTATGCGCTCATCTTCGGAGCCATTCGCCGAACCAGGCACAGGTAATAATAATGACAACAATTCCTGGCCCGTTTCCTTGGCTTTTTGTTGCTAATCATTTACCGCCAAAAAAAAAAGGCACGAAAATCGAGGCAAACTTCATATCTCAGTTCCAATCTATTCCAACATGACCCAGTGTTAAACGACGCAGTGCTTCAGTTTAAGGATGCTTTTCGTAATTTGTACTCTACACCTCGTATTCAGGTAGGACGCTCCGTTGCAGAGCATGACCTTGGTCAGCCGATTGCTAAAGCTACAAGTAGGAGCCCTTGTGGTTAAACATGTCTACATTTCCGCAACGCAAGTCATCTTATGGGAAAAGCATGATGAGGGAGCTTGTTTATCTCCTCACTGAATTCGACAATAAATCTCACCATTTCTTCATTTCCACCCTGGTAACCGCCGTGCTCTCCTATCACCTGTCGTGGGTGCACACCGTCGCACCTCCCGAAGAAGACGCTGTGAGCTGCCGCTAAAGAAGACGCATGTGTTACCTAACTTGAAAAAAAAACAATAGAGTTTCGGCTGTCGGTGCGGCAATTACGATCCGTTATGGGCCCAATTAAGGTGATTACCGTGAGACCAAATGATCATCAACTGATCCTTGGCGTCTTAGTGACTTGTACGGCTACGTAGGGACCCCATCGCGCATCACAAGGACTATTATCGTGGGACGACGCGCGAGTGCTGTTCGCCGAATTTTGTACATATTAAGCTATCTGATCCGATGCAACGAGGTCTATGAGAATTTACAGTCGTCGTCAGATATAGACTCGGATAACATATTTAGTCGAGAACGCGGCATGGATGACAGCTGTGTATCTAAACTGGAGGATAAGATTGTCCGACAGTTGATAGGGTCTTCAACAGACGTAGAATCAATAGCCATTCCGAAAAAGAACACAGAAAATGATCACCTGCCTACCTCGGAATCACCCGAGTCTCTGACAGATCATTCCAACGTAACTTCGCCCAGTACCACACCTAACATGTACACCGCCCGATGGCCGTCCACTGACAATAACAGTGCAGGAAGGGCGAAATCATGGCTGAGTAACAAATCGACGGAAGACGAGCATGCTGCGGAGAAAACAATTGTTTCCTCTTTCGGAGCTTACCCTGTTGACATGCCAAAGTAAGCAAGCTTGGAAAACAAAAGGGGTGTCATGCTTACTCCGACATGATGTGAACCAAAAAAAATTAGATCGTCTATCTTCCATATGGAACCAGATATCACTCAAGTCAAAGAGGATGGCGTGCCAACGTCGCCTGCCCACCGATTATACGCCAAATCGTACGGTCGATCATTAATGGCTGCCTACTGTGACAGTTACAGATCAGATTTCGTTGTGATGGGTATGCCAAACAACCTCCCAGTACAACATCTGGAAGCCGACATGAGGAATATGCTGCAACAGTTCAACCTATCCGACTCGGTTAATGAGGCCGCGTGTCTTGTCATTGACACAAATAGCTTGCAAGTGTTTTGCACCCCACCCCTTCCCCTTGGAACTTGAGGTCTAGTGATTGCTAACCAAGGATGTTTAGCCGTTGCCGTGTTGCGCACCACTACGTTGATACGGATGATCACCCAGCGTAAGTCAAAATTCTCCTCTTATATAGCGGACGGTCCGTGCTCTAAGCAATTTGACAATACAGCGTCGGTGGCGCGGAAATCAAGTCAGGCAAATGGCAAACGATCCATTTGTCTAATCTGGTACTTGATATGCTTACCAGTGTGAAACAGCAGTATGATGCAGGTGTTTCATCAGACGAGGTAAGTTCTGACATGACGTTTGCATCAACGTTTTGGTCTAACCCCAATGCCTGCAGCTGCTGGACTTTTTTGAAGACAACTTGCAGTTAATTTATTTACGTAGCACGCTACTGCAAGATCGGGTGTATGAATGCTTAGATTCTGTGCTTACAACTTCACTTGACGATCCTCGCATACTGGCTGCTGATATTGGGTAAGGTGTTGCTTCTACATACATTTTCCTATTGTAACCACTCGGAGCAGCGTGCATGAAAATGATCTTTTCCTGTTACGCAACATCTGCAGTACATACGATAACAAGATCTGGAACATCACTAATCCCACAAATGGTTGAGCATCATCATATCTACTACATTAAGCATTACAATTGTTCACCATTCTTTTTATTTTCACGTGTAAATAACAATCACAGAAACACTCAGAAAAAAAATTCATGCGCAGTGTGTTGACCTTTTTGATTTCATTTCGTCTCCCTGTCATCCCACAAATAGTCAGACAATGGTAAAGGTAAATCGATCCAACTACATGGATATTCGGGGGATCGATGGCCCTGTTTGCTCGAACTTGTGGAACGAAGAGAACAATGACGTGTTGTAAGAGACAAACATCTGAGAAGGAAATGGACTACCAGCCCACTTGCCGATCGTGCCGGATAGAAACAACGGCAGCCTCGTTTATTTCAGGATCATTGTAGATATCTGTGGAAACAGTAATACCGCCAACATATTTTATGAAGGAAAAGCGGCATGTGGAGCTTTGTTTTTATATGTTTTTGGTAAAGCGAAGGCCTTGCAATGTTTTTGCGCAGCAAATCGTTGATATAAATGTCTGTAACATTCAGTGGCTATTCCGAATTGCCGAATCCCCTTGTCAGGCAATAACAGTCTTCGTCAGCTGTATGCCTGGTTCTGGTTACCACTGCTCAAGGAGAAAACTAAGCACCAACATGCCCCAATATCAGCTTTGTTAGTTCGTCCTACTACCAATTCTATACAGATCCCAGATGCCCTTGTAGCAAGGTGGTTAAAAAAAACATTGGCAGAATAATGAATATTACAGCATATACGTATATTTGTTGTTCAAGTTATTGTATATTACTCGTGCTTTCGCGTGATTTTCCATAGCAGCCCGTTTAAATAGCGCGAATGCCTTTTTGTGATCTTTATCTACACCTATACCGTACGCATACGCGATGGCGAGATTGTATTGCCCATCAGCATGGTTCTGATCAGATGCGCTTCTAAAACATTCAAAGGACTTGACAAAGTTTCTCTTGACACCACGTCCGGTCTTGTACATGTATCCAAGCCGTGTTTGTACCGCCGCATTACCTCCTTGCGCCGCTTTTTTATACCATGCGAACGCTTCCGTATAGTCCTGGTTCACACCTAGTCCTATCTCATACATGTATCCAACATGAAACTGTGAGTCCATATCGCCTTGCTCTGCCAGTCTCTTAAAGCATGTGAATGCTTCCGCGTAGTCCTGGTTCACACCTAGTCCATAGTGGTACATATATCCAAGCTCATATTGTGCATTCATATCACCTCGCTCCACCAGTTTCTTAAGCCATGTAAATGATTTTGTGTAGTCCTGGTCTACACCTATTCCATCCCAATACATCCTCGTCATATATTGCTGCGCATGAAAGTGGTCCTGTTCGGCGGCTTTTTTAAGCCATTTGAATGCTTCTACGTCGTCCTGCACTACGCCCATGCCATCTTTGTATGCAATTCCCAGGTTGTATTGTGCAAGAGCGTCATTTTGAGAAGCTGCCTTTCTTAACCATTTTACTGCTTTTACGTAATCCTGACCCACAGATTCTCCTCGAAAATACATGAGTCCTACCTTGGTCTGCGCTTGTGCATGATTTAGTATGGCGGCTTTCATAAAGAAATTGAATGCTATGTCGTCCCTGTAGATGTAGTTGCTGCACATAATTCCAATATTAAAGTGCCCATGACAGTCATTCTGCTGTATCGCTTTTGTCCACCAGTTGAGTGCCGCCTGACGATCTTTCTCTACACCATATCCATTGTAATACATACATCCTACAGATGATTGCGCCTTAGCAGAAGCTTGCTTAGCTGCTTCCATAAACCACCGGAAAGACTCCGCGTAGTCTCGCTCAACACCTTTGGCATACAAGTACGCACGTCCTAGATAATATTGTCCGCAGGCGTCCCCCTGCTCTGCCGCTTTTCTGTACCATTCGGCCGCTGTTGCGTAATCTCGGCGTACACCCAGTCCTGCGTGGTACATGGTCGCTAGTTCGATTTGTGCATCAGCAGAACCTTGATCTGCTGCCTTCAGTAACCATTTAATTGCTTTCGCGTAATCCTGTTCTACCAATTCTCCATCGCGGTACACATACGCTATTGTACATAGTGCGCGAACGTAATTTTGTTCTGCCGCTTTTAGAAACCATTCGAGCGACTTTGCCTCATCTTTCTTTACGCCTTCACCATATCGGTATAGAAACCCAAGATCACATTGGGCACGGGCATAACCTCTCACGGCGGCTACTCTAAAATATCGAAATGCTTTTGCATACTCTTGATCCACACCGTTTCCATAATAGTACATGCAACCGAGCTGATGCATATTCTCCACATGAGCCTGGTTAACCGATCTCTGCAACCACTTCGATGCTGTTTCCAATTCCTGAACTACACCGGCTCCAAACTTATATAAGTTTGCAAGTATCAACTGCCCGTATGAGTTGTCTTGTTCCGCTAATTTTCTGCACCATTCAGCAACTTGTTCAGCATTCTCATCTACGACCCATCCATTCATGTATAACAATCCAATCTCACTCAGGGCATCCACAAAATTCTGCTTGGCAGCTTTTTCAAAGCATTCTAATGCTTTAGTGTAATTTTGACATACACCTTTGCCGTCTCTGTACAAAACTCCAAGCTTATACTGCGCTCTGGGATTATTCTGATCAGCTGCTCTTTTCATCCATTTGTAGGCATCTGCAAAATTTAGATTCCCTGCAAGACCCTCCATAAACGCGACCCCAACGTTATACCGAGCTTCGCTATGGCCTTGAAGTGCTGCCTTCTTAAACCATTTGAACGCCTCAGCAGCGTCCTGCCTTAATCCTCTTCCATCCCTATACATCGTTCCAAGAAGATACTGCGCAGCTGCATTCCCGTCCGTGGCAGTCGCTTCCAAGTATTCTGCATCTAGGTCACGGAGCTGGCGTACGGTTATAGGTGCAGAAAGTTGCCATGCGTCACTTCTGCTGATATAATCATCTACCATTTTCTACTTCTCGTGTGAGAAAGTTTAACGAAATGAAGAAAGGGTAGGCGATGGTCCAGGAATTTGGTTTCGTTTATATCTCCCTGCAGATATTGGTTTGAAGTTGGATTCAAACTATATTCACATGGCATATGCTCATCGTCCCTATTACTTCGGAGACGCGCAAATAGGCATCAATAAAAGCATGAAGCGGTTGATAAAATATGTTACCCTTCGTCGAGCATTGCTGCTACCTGGTCTGTCATAACATGAAGACAGTGCTGCTATCCTGCAGAAGAAAGGCGAAGTATAGCAGTGTTAAAGATACTGACTTAAGCTGTGGATAAAAACCGTTCTCTGGGACGTATAGAGAGAGGATGTAGGGCAAAAAGGAAAAGGAATATACACAGATAATTTCTTTATGTGGACCATCCAGTTATCCCGAATCCACTTGTACGCATGCCAATGAGCATACCAATAAGCCGCACATGAGGACCTATATGAAATTTCCCAGCTAGGAAATCAGAAGCATACAGAGTAAGGTTTAGAGTGGTTTCGGCTGATGTGCCGGTGTGTGAGACATGTTCCCTGGGAGATACCGGTCGGGTTTGGTGTGGCTCCTAAGAAAGTTGGGTGGTAAGCTGTCATTACTATCGAGAATGGATTCATTGTGCAAGACAATTTTATCCATATGCACACTTGGTCGTTGCATTATCATAGAAAACCACTTACCAAAATAAAAGGGAAACGTTAGGGATATCCAACGGGATACTTCATCACGCGGATTTTATGCAAAACCATTCGTTATCTCGTACTATAGCCGCCATTTAAAACAATCTGAAGTCAAAGATGAATTGGTTACTTTTAACATAGTTTACTGTCCCAAAGATATTCTATTTCAATTGGACGTCTACTTCGTGTATCCGGTCATCCCCCTTCGCTAATCTTCTGTAGACCTCATTTCAGCTTTTAGTGCGCGTAGTAATTACACACGAAATAAAACACGAAATCGGGGACACCGCAGCTAGATCCACTCCCCTAACGATAACAACATAGAATATCATTATAATGCTACCGCCTCTGGTAGCGCAAATAAAAGTCTATGCCGTCCAATTTGTCATAAGAATGGATCTTCTTGCCGTCTTATTGGTTTCATAGCATGATCAAAGACTGTAGTAAGATGTGCACCTTCCTATCATTATCATTGAAAGTGCTGTGATAGTGCGCGTTTGTCAGGGACGAGAATCATTACCTTTCAGCTATGATCTGTCAAACCATCCAATCGTCTTCCCTGAAAAAAAAAGACTCTGGCTCAAATTATGAACGTCATTAATGTGACTTGCTCCTCATCACGAAGAGGAGGAAAGGGCGAACGCTTCTTCTTTTCTTTCTGACAACCATGGTGACCTACGGCGGAGGTACTAGACTTTTGTTGTTTCGGAGAGAGTAGCTGACGATCTGAATCATCGATAGACGAAGTCAATGCATTGGTGCTAGATGTGGGATCAACCACTACGCGCGCTGGTTATGCTGGCGAAGACACACCCAAAGTCGTCTTTCCCACGTCGTACGGTTACGTCGAGGAACCCACCACCGATTCCGTTGCTCATACTGAGGATGACATAACCATGACAGAAGCGGACGACGCACGTGTTAAGAAGAAATACTACATTGGCGATAACAAGGTGAACATCTGGCGACCCAACATGGAAATCAGGAACCCAATGGAGGACGGTTTAGGTAAATTAAATCCGATTTTAATTGCAAATGACCATACACACGCGTGTACTGAGAAAGATTTACCATGTTACTAGTGAATGATTGGGATGCCATGGAACAGATCTGGAATGCTGCTTTCCGTAGTATGCTAAGAGTGGAGCCTACTGAACATCCGCTACTCTGTACAGAACCAGCATGGAACACCCCAGAAAAGCGTGAAAAAATGATGGAACTTGCTTTTGAGAAATTCGAATTTCCAGCATTTTACTTGGCCAAAGATGCTGTTATGACAGCGTAAGTCTCCTAAATCTTTTCTTCTTCAATGGTCTGAAGATATTTGTACCGCATAGATTCTCAGTTGGAAGAGCAACAGCTTTGGTGCTTGATTCTGGTGGTAGCATGACGAGCGCGGTGCCTGTATATGATGGCTATGTGTTGAAAAAAGGCATTTTGCGACAGCCGATCGGTGGTGATATGATTTCGCGACAAATTTTAGATCATCTTCAAAATGACTTGCATTTGGAAGTGACACCTCAGTATAAGATTGCGTCAAAGACTGCAGTGGAGAGCGGTCAGCCAGCACAGGTTCAGCTACATGATCGTCCAGCAACAGAAAGTTTCCATGATTACCAAGTTTCGGTATGCTAAGAATGCATGTCTTCCCTTGTTCTAATCGCTAATGGAATATGTTAGCGAGTGATTCATGAATATAAGGAATCTGTCTGTCAAGTATCAGAGGTGACATTCGACGAAGGGTACCAAAGATATAACGAGGATTTAAGGCATATACCTAACTTGTATATATAGAATTATGGCATCACGGCCACAAAAACCATTCGAATTCCCAGATGGATATAATAATTCCTTTGGTGTAGAACGCTACAAGTTGCCCGAGACAATGTACCAGCCACGGGCATTCCTACGCATAGTAAGTAGACCTGAAGGGGAAGAGAAAAGAAAGGACTCGCTGTTTAACCATATGCTATGTTAGCCTCCGATGCCAGAAGGTTCGGAGCAGACCAAGATTCCTTCAATAGGACTTTCGAAACAACAAATTGACGTTACTCTCGGAATGCATCAACTGGTGTACAACAGTATCTGCAGTTGTGACATTGATTTACGGCCATTACTGTTCAACAACGTCGTTGTCACGGGTGGCAACACGCTCTTCCCAGGTTTCAATGAGCGATTAAATTATGAACTACCAATGATGGCACCAGGAGTAAGATACTTAATATTTACTGGGTGTTTCCGAAATTAACCTGCTATTTCAGAGTAAAATCAAGATCCATGCTGCAGGCAATCAGACCGAACGTAAATGCAGCAGTTGGTTGGGTGGATCAATTCTTGGATCTCTAGGCACTTTCCATCAGCTGTGGATCTCAAAGAAAGGTTTGTAATTGGACTGTGACATGAATCTGTGTTTTAATGCTTTATCTTACAGAATATGATGAACATGGCGCTTCGATTGTGCACAGTAAATGTTTCTAAGTGGGGTGTGAATATAGTTTTTGTTTAAAAAAAGGAATGAAAAAAAAGAGAAAAAAAGAAAAACGATAGTATTATATAATTCGATGGATTTCAGTGTCTCTTCGCAAATGTAAATCAAAGCTTGCTTTGCAGCATTCTGCCAATTCCACTATGTGCATGCATGATGATCATTTGTGACTTTATGAGCGCTTCTACAAAACAATCACCGCAAACTTTACCATACTGATCTGAAGACGTCAATACGATGATCCTTGGACTTTTTATCTCCCAACGGATCGTCGACTACTATACTATGCCGTCCTGAAGTTGAGATCCTGTTGTGGAAAGTCCTGACAGGTCTAGCTCCCAATGTCTTTGCATAACGGACGGTCAAGCATCCACTCCATAGAAGTTGTAATTTCCCAGAACATTTTATAGTAATCGACATTATACTGGTTTCATTGCCTCTTTCTTGATAGAATTTTCATTATATTCCAAACATTACTCGAGAAAAAAATTCATGTAATGCATGATTGCGGAGATAGACAAACATCATGCATTTTCTGGTTTTTTGAACTTGTCGCTCAATATTTCTCTGAAGCCGGAGATAATTTCATTTTCGCGTTTCATCCTCTGCTCTTGCGCGTGCTGCAACAGTAGTCGTTTTTCTTCTGCTGAAATAACTTGGTTTTCCTTTCGCAGACGGACAGCATTCATACGATGATGTCTAAAGATAAGTAGCAAATGAGTGCACTAGCTTACGTAAGGGACTATTTTCTGCTTACCTGTTTCCGCTCATAACAAAACCTGCTTTTTCGTAATCTGCAATCTGATCGCCCGATAAACCAATTTCACCACGACGAGGGATACGTTTGCCTTGCTGTACGTAAGCTGCCATAGCTGAACCTTCACCAGGAAGTAATGCTCCACCGTATCTAAATTGTACAAATCACTTAGCATATTCCATGTCTGTAGTTTTAAGGACATACGCTCGTTCATCTGGCAGATCGCCATCCTTTGGTAACGGCACAGGACCAACAGGCGCAAGATCACCAGGTAGGTCCACTAAGATACAGGTATCAATACGTCTAGTTTCTATACCACCAAACCGCATAACGAACCTTCCTTTTCGACCCACATGGCCTGATCAATATCCACACCGTCAGCCTCCGCCGTTAGTTCTGGAACTTTTGTCTTTACTACAGCTTTCTGTTCAACTTCCTCTTCGGATTCAGATTCAGTTTCGTCTTCGGAGGAGTAGTGTCGTCTTCTCTTTTTATGAGATTTTTTCTTCTTTGACCGGTGCTTTCGTCGTCGTCGTCGTCGTTCTTCTTCTTCCGAGTCAATCTCACTATCCTCAGTTTCTGAAGAAGTACGGCGTCTTCTTTTTGACTTTGGATCTTCTGGTGTCAGTGATCGACGACGGATATCTGGCGATGGCTCCCAAATCGATGCCGGGTTCATCTTTCGCACACGGTTACGACTAAATTTATATTAGATCACGTTAAAAAACAAAATCTCATTAACGTACTAGTCGAAATAGGTTTCAGAAGGCAATCGCGGTACGCCATTGAGAATCTCTTCCGACTCTTCATCGTAATGGCGTGATCGATCACGACGGGGTGGCGGTGGACTGCGGCGACCACGCCGTTGGCTGTATGGTGACGGTGAACGTTGGTCTCGGCGATTCATGTGGCGTCTACGTGAGTAGGGCGATGGCGAGCGATCATCATGACGTGATCTTGGACGAGGGGAAGGCGATCGAGTTGGCATGGTAGTATATAAAACCCAGCAGGTGCCTTGTGCAGAAGCAAGCAGAAAGTGCAAAAAAAATCCCCAGCTGAGGTGTAGTGACGTCTCCGATCGGCACAGCGCAATTCGGCTATATGTTGTACCGGTGGTACTTCCGCAAAGCGGACGGACGCAGAGGAACGTTCAAATTCCCCTCTTCACTTCTAAGCTTTTCCTCGTTTGTCGATCGTACGATGGATTCATTGAGGAACATTACCTCTCGGCTATTCGTCGATGTCAATGATGCAAATGTCGTGGTAATACACTAATGCATATACGCTTTGCTTTAACAAGGAACCTACGCGGGTTTTTGATCGGCTAGGGCTCGAAGTTCTCGAAAGACAGCAGCGAATCATATGAAGGGTAGGCTGTCGTCATTACCGCAGCACGAAATTGATGAGAATGCTTTAGTCTCTTCAGCAGAAGACCGCTAAAACGACAACGCGTACATTTGTTGCACCCTGAATTACACGGTGGTAATGATAAACCTACGCTGTACGACAATTCCATGGTGCCATTCCCTCTCCAGGATCATCGTCTCGATTACGAAGCACTAGCTAGTGAATTTTTGCGAGCATGTTCTTCTGGCAACATGGTACGCGATCCCCCCTTTTTTCCTTGTCGAGCTAACTTCCTAATTATTAGGTTGAACCGCTCAAAGATATTATGCTGAAATACCGTGAGCCACCATTGACGTTGGTTAAAACAACGCGGTTGATGATGTTTTTGCATCATCTTATTCGATTGGCGACAACACAGCAACAGCTACAATCGCAGACAGCGTTGCAACAACAGCTGCAAAATGGCATATCTTTCGGACAGTTATTCGATGATCTTACATTGACATTAACCTTACCACCCGAGAATAACGTTGCCTTGTCGATATGGGTTATCACGGTTCAATTCATGCTATCATGTCTTCATAGTAAACAATTGCAACCCTTGCAGCAAAACACAGGTGGCCTCACGGCACCGATTATCCTAAAGATTATTAAACACATTCTGTTTGAACTTACGCGTTTACCGGCAACCGATCTGGATCCTTTACAGAACCAATGCTTTTTTGTCGGCAAAGAACTATTAGACCTATTTCTGATACGAGAGACGAACGGTGAATCGGATAATGTACCAGCTGTCGTATCCTTTTATGATGTCATCTCTTCTGTAAGTCGAAACTGAAGTTGACATGTCCATTGATCTATTTGCTTCAAAGTTTCCCAAGTTATACGAACATTTTTTGAACGGAGCACCGGTACCAGGAACTTCAGCCGAGCCATCCATCTCCAACCACAAAGTATGGCTCATGACATTAAATTACATGATAATGTCGATACACCAAGATCATCGATCACTCGATAAAATTCCCACAGCAAGGGCGATTAATATCATCAAACACGTCCTACGTGAGATCAACAGTTTACCTGCCAATCTGACGACAACGGAAGTGAATTGTCTGAACAAGGGAAAGGAGTTGATCAATTTACTTTTACTTGGACCATCGGGTGATGGAGCAGGCGTCGTATCCCATTACGATATTATTGTGGCTGTAGGAGTCAACAACGAAAAGGTTAGGAGACTCATCGGATTGATTAGTTACCGGATGTGTATGGTCATTTCCTTCGAGGCACTTTTGCACAAAGTATCCACTGGACGATGGAGAAGTTTATCAACGAATTAGGAAAGAGAAGACGCCATTTGGCATTTTTAATGATGCCACCAGGTAAGCTATATGCAACTTCTATTTTTCTTTGGCACCTTTCGAATGCTCAGGTGGTTAGATGCTTCCTGGCCATTGATATCGCAAATGAGTCGTAGACATGAATACAACGATTTGACAACACGGACAAGTTATCATATGTTTGAAGGTGATTTGGTAAGTCCCTGCATGTCGATGACATGCGTGTCATTAACTGGACTTGTGGTTCCTTTCATATATAGATTGAGTTTGTTAAGGAAGGAAATTCGACCAATATCGAGACACACTTCCGGGACATGCTCTTCCAGAGAGCGTCTATGGATGAATTCCGACAACTGGTCATGTCACTGACACAGACAGGACTTGATACCACCCAAATTCGGAAAGCAATGGTTGCCAAAGTGAGAGATGTCATACGATGTATCCAACAACTCAGCGGCGAAGGACGGCAAGAACGTAAAGTCACCTTATTTCTTTTTTACAAGGAATACTGAAAAGGAAAATAACATAGAGAACGGTAAGGAGCAAGAACAGTATAATCAGGGAACCGTCCCTGTTCGTGGCGAAGATATCAAAATGATGATTCCTGCCAATCTTGAGCTGTGGGAATTGATGACAGAAACAGCAGATCAGCTGTACAGTTTTGTTGCTGCAGAGTGAGTCGCGAGCATCGGTCTCAACATTTCTTTTTCTCATGATTGTGTAGCTTTTTCTCCTATGAGGATATTCTTCAGGACTTTTATGACTTGGTATACAAGCCAGATGGCGAACTATACCCAGCTGGAGCTAAACATCATTTAAGCAAGGACAATGGACTTGTATGGTTACTACTCCAGCTTTTTTGTGAGTACATAACACAAGGGTTATTATTATCCATCTTCTAAACATTAAGACGTAGATATCGAAAAAGTTTCCAGCAATGTCATCCAAAAAGATTTTGAAAACGACGAACGTCTTTTTGACAAACTTGTAAAGCTATACAATGAGGGTCAGATACGGTCCAAGAATGCATTTTCCTTGCGAGATTTGGCGTTACAATGCGCTGTGAGTATGAAGAGTGGGTCACTATAGTCAATGTACTTATCAACTCCTTGTAGATTAATCTTCAGCAGTCAAGTATCAAAGATGTCACGAATATCAAACAGCGTCATCCACGTGTGGCAACGTCGCTACAATATGTAGGTCTATGTTACCAAATACAAGCCTATTTCGGCAACCATTATCACAGTATGTTGTTGGTAAATCCCCCTAGTAACTGTCTATTTATTCTTTGCACTAGGTAATGTTGCAACGAACTCCACTCTTTTCCGGAATCTTGATATACAAGAGATGACCAAAGTTGCAATGGAAAGTCAGCTTCGGCAAGACGTCGTGCCGTACACACTGTATGTTTATTTGGTGCCCACAAAGGCGGAAATTGGTACACTAGGACATCCTGGAGCGACGTATTCCAAAGGAGGGTCACTGTGCTACAAGCTACTGGATTTGTTGAGCGTGAATGCCAAACAAAGGTAAACAACAAAGATATGTAGATCGATGCTCTAACGGCGCCTAGGTTGTTGCAAGTGATCTACAAAATGATGCTGGATAGCGAACGGGGTCCACGATACCAAGCAGATGTAGTACCACCAATCACTTGTGTGCCTCCGCACGTTTTGGACGTCGTATACAAGTTATTGTACAGCGCACCCTGCTCGTAAGCATTCAAAAAGGTAGCTATTCAGACTGACGTTTTTTGCCATCCCTAGTGCCGAGCTCATGGTCAAAGAAATATTTGACAAATTGCGCCGGTGTGACAAGTTAATCAAAATGAGACAATCGGATGATCAGTCTACGAATGCAACACCATTTCCCGATCAGACGATGCGATGGTTACATACCGTGCTACAGTTGATGAATTACCGATTCATTCGCTTTTTAAAATATCCTTTTTTCCTAACTATGATGAACTCAGCTGCAGCGTTTTGTTTGTGATTTAATTCCTTGACTTGGCTTACATATTCTCCATTATCATCAGGTCTTCTGCACTATATTCGATATTCGATCTCGCACCTGGAACATCGGCAGGTCTATCACGTACTAGAATCTTTTGCATTTAATGTGATCGTAAGCGGTTTTCTACATCGATTCAATTCTCCTGGATAACACTTTTCCTTGGTAGCGTATGCAAATCGATGTCAAGGTATTGCGGTCGTTGGATGATCCTAATCGCGAGAAGCCTATCTGGTTCGCCGAATCAGAGATGCTTGCACGTGCTATGGTCTCGAGTATCTGCAGACTGATCAAAACAAGGGGCCAAGCAGACCTGAAAACTGAACAGATACATCGTGTACTATCTAGTCTCTATGATTATAGACTGGAATGGTCCGACGAAGCTATGCAGTATTTCCCCGAAGCGGTGCGATCGTTCTACCGTGATACGAATTCTCCCAACCAAACCATTCCAAGTCGGCCGGCAGTAAACCCGATGAAGATTAAACAAATGGTTACTTCCAATCCAGCATACACAACCTATTTGTTACAAGGTTCGAACGAACATCACGAGCGGGCCTTGGTAGCACAGTTTTCGTCGACCGAGAACCAGTCGAACCTGTTATGCATTCTTTGGATCCTTGCCGTGATGAAAGGCTCTATTGAAGGCTTCCATATGCCATGTAGGTGCTAGATCGGTGGTACCATCGCATAGGGCCTCATCTTCTTTTTTTTGTCACTAGCGATTCGAAAACTTCTACTGTTGATTCCGCCTTCGCGAATGGCTACCAATGTGATCGACTTTGTTGACTTCGTTCTGAGCGTTGATTATCCTCCCACTAAGCCAGATCTTGTAAGTAAAAAGAAAGTCGATAAAGTGAAGCTAAGTGTTATTATGCATAGTCATTATCCCTACTTGATGCGATGATACACAAACATCAATGGATAACCTTCAATCATGTGCTAGCAGCTCTACTGAAAGGTGGTGGCTCTCCCGAACGAGCAAGAAAAGCGTTTTATTATGTACAATACTTGCTGTTCGACTCACCTCATTTCTATCTTCGTGTACAAAAGTGGGATTCTCTAAACTTCAACGCCCGACATTGGGCTGAGGAGGACTTCCACGAAAAGCTTATGCAATTTTTGCATGATTATCCCGAATATCATGAATTTGAAGCATTTGCAATGAACGGCAATGAGCAAGCCAAGACTACTCTGGACCCTCCGCTCCAAACACCCATGCCTGTCTATCTTACCAACGTCATCAGCGACTTTGTTTCTACTTTTGAGGTGCTCATTTCCCGGTTAATCGAACATTCCGAAACAGACTTGTTGGCTCGCATTCTGGATCGCTATGGTCATCTGCTATACTACCATCCCTATCCACTTTCCTTTGTGTGCAGCTTGCTACTGTATTACTACTCATCTCCTGTGATACAAAATCCACGTATTTGTAAAAAGATTCTACGTCTATTAGGTATGCAAAACCGTTCATGCTCTTTACATCGTAACCGGGATCGTTAGATTACAGTCAATATGACATAGCACCAGAAGCTATTGAGTACTGCCAGAACGACGAAATGGATGGCAGTGCATTTGATGCAAAATACTTTGAACGCGTTATTCACAAACTAGCAGGAAGTATGTTATTACTGACAAGACTTTACGACGCTTACATTTGTGTCGACTAGGTTTAAATCCTCAGAAATGTGCACCCCATACGAAACCCAACCTTCCTGAGCGTCATTTCCGAGAAATTGGTAGCCCAGCTGTAGAAGGCATTTCAATTGCCACATTGGAAATCATGTTGACGCCTGTCTCACCCATGACCATCGCCAAATATCTTCTGGATATGGCGATCCTTCGAGGGTCGCACCATGTCGGCGTGTCAGCTCTAACAATCCATGCCATTGGATTGCTTGTCTCCTCATTGCCTTTTGCAGATTTTATGCGACCTATTTGGCAGCAGCTGAATCATCTTATCATGACAGACCCTCACCTCCTTGAGGTCTCAGAACCTTGCCGACTGGTAGGCAAATGATTATTGACAAAAGAGAACAGCGACAATGCTCACCTAGTTTATGCTTAGATTCGATGTGGAGTGCCCAAACGTACCAATGGACGCTATGTCATGTCGCAATCCCTCCCTGACCTTACCACAACAGCTCTTCTTACAGATACAATGAGCGCTCGTTTCCGCAAAGCGATGGTTTTCCCTTATATCTTCAATGACTACACATTTAACCTACATAACTACAGCACCAATGCCCCTAACAGTTTCCTTACACTTTTACACAGTATCCTGCATTATTCCAGCCTAGACGTGTTCAGTGTATTTTTAGAATCGCTACAATCGCTGCGCACTTCAGGAAAACTAGCGACAGACGTCCAACTACTGTACATATGCGCTCTCATCGGCCCAGCTCTCCACCGAATAGAGAAACTCGACATCACTGATGCTGATGTAAGTGCCAGAACATCTCAGGCAATCGTTATACTAACTCCTTTTTAGTTCTTGATTGAGTTGATGCATATGGTCAAACAAGTGACAACGCAAATGGACATGAAAGACGGATGGTCAACGCAAGCCCTGGAACAAGTCTTTGATTTTTTGTAAGGCGTTAAACGTTGTATTAGAGACAAACAGCAGCTGATCTTTTGTTTTTTCACAGGCATCATATCCGGACGCGCTTTGTCAAGTCTCCCGAGGTAGCAGCGCAAATCAAGGACATTATCCGATCCATGAGTCCGCCAAACTCACAGCGATTGATGCGACTTGTCATGTAAAAACAAAAAAAGGAACATAGTAATGAAGCTGTCATTAAAGCCGATTCTCTATGGAGGACATGACATATTGTGCAGCTAGTCTTCCTCAGATCAATACTACTTGTGTACATACCAGTTTTTCACTTTCTTTTTTCTCTTGCTTAAGCAGATAATATGCAAAGAAGGCTTTGGAAAAGCGCGATTGATCATTGATATATGTGTGCTGATAAAAATCTGCTCGAACAAAGAGCGAGCAAAGGAGTATCATCTCCTCTAGGATCATTTATGTAACAAAAAAAAAGTGGGGAGGGGAGGATTATCTATTTATCTACATGGTTTTCTTCACTTGTTTAAGTACAGAGGCAACATAAGCGTCCATGTCCTTTTCCCAAAGCTTGATTTTCCCGTTCTTAACAAGGTATTTTTGATGCTTCGGGTCGTCTTCTTCAAGAAGTTGCTTCATAAACCAGACATCGTGACTGACTAGGATCAGAGCACCCGAGTAGCCAGCCAGGGCTTCCACCAAATGCTCGATCGTACCCATGTCCAAATGGTTGGTGATTTCATCCAGTACCATTACATGCGGTGTTTGATAGGCAACGAGAGCGAACGCCACACGGCTTCGTTGTCCACCACTCAGTTTTCCTATCTTTCTTAGCACGACAGAACTGATACCAAGCGTGCCGTAGTGAGCGCGACAGTCCTGCTCACTTAGGCCGGGGAATCTCTCCATCATCAGTTCGACAGGTGTCAAATCTTTCGGCATTGTATCGACTGTATGCTGGGAGAAGTAACCAATACGCAAAAGTGGATGCCGGTAGAACTCGCCAGATTGAGGTCGCACTTCACCCGTCAGAAGATTCAACAGCGTTGTCTTGCCGCAACCGTTTCCACCCAAGAAAGCTATTCTAGCTCCTGGCTCGATATCAAGGGAGACATCATCGACGATCTTTCTCGTCTTATCGTAGCTGAACGATGCATTCTTCAGGCCAAGCAGGTGAGGACCGTTGTAACGCAGCGGCGGAGGGTCAGCAATTTTGAGGGAGGCAGTCTTAACGGATTGTTCGACCACGATTTGAACACGTTCGTCGGCATGCCAACCGGGACGGTTGCTTCGCTTGAAATACTTGCCATCTTCCGTCTTTTCCATACCCAGGCGGTTGAGTTTCTGGAGAAAGAGTAAACGTCTCGGCTCCCTAGTCGCCATACTCAAGTCCTAATAATTTACCTTTTTTCGGGAGGCAACCTGGCCCAACCGTTTGTCGTCACCCGTTGATTTCGCCTGCTGGACGTTGTACTGTATACTTGCCAAGATGTTTTTCCTGCGTCGTTCGACGGCCTGCATGGGTTTGAGTCAGTTAAACCTTCTTTTTTCTTCTTATTGAATTCTTACATCCAGCAAAGCTTGTTTTCGTACGCGTTGTTCTTCTGTGTTCTTTTCCCAGTCATCGTAGTTGCCCGCGTGGTATTTGAGTTGCTGGTCTTTAAAGATGATGGTTTCCTCTGTGGCGGCGCTCAAGAATGCACGGTCGTGCGATACAATCACCACAGTGGTTCCATTCACCATTGTACACAAGTACTCTTGCAACCATAGAATAGCAGGAAGATCCAAATGGTTGGCTAGGAAAGAAAAAGGTCAGTATGGGTTTAGTAAGCCTGGGTCAGCATCTTACTTGGTTCGTCCAGTAGCAAGACATCGGGTTCCACGAACAAGGCCTTGGCAAGGGCGATTCTCATTCTCCAACCACCAGAAAAGGTAGAAACCTTGGCATTCAATTGTTGCTCACTGAAGCCAAGACCACGAAGAATCTTCTGTGCTCGAAGACAGAGCTCCTCTTCGTTCACAAGTTCAAGACGTTCAAAGACCTCTGTAACAATGTCGTTTGCTATGTCCTGCGTAACCACTTGGTCATAGGTCTTGCCAGTAATTTCGGCTGCTGCCTTCTCTTCTTCTATCAAGCGCTGTCTGGCTTCGTGGCCACGCGTGCCTGAACGATGGGTGGCGATCTTGTTTGCTTCGTTCAGGCGATCACGGGCACGAGAAACAAGAATTTCATAGATCGCTTGATACAAGTCTTCGGTCGAGTCTTGCTGCTTTTTTCCTTGGGCATCCTGAAGCACTGATCGTAGTAAAGTGTGAGTCTTCGTACTAGCTTTCTGTCCTGTGCTACTACATACGTTTGCCTTCGCGTAGAATGGTCATACTGCATTGATCAGCTGACAGCACTTCCTGCAGCACTGTTGTCGTCTCGTCCAGCACCTGCAACTGTGCAATATGCAGAATATGGACATTTCTGGGCAGTCCGATCAAAGTTCCATCCGCCATGCAACTCATCAGTACTAATGGTGATGTAAAATATAAGGTTACTTCATGCCCAAAAAAAAAAAAAAAAACGAAAAAGGAAAGGAAAACGAACCTGTCTTGCCAACACCATTCTGACCTATAAGACCATAGCGTGTGCCTTCTTTAAGCTTAAGTTTGGCATCGATAAGCAACTCAACATTGTTCACTGAAAGCTGTACGTCACGAAGATCAATTTCCTTGCTCATTGTTTCCAATGTTTCCAGATGGAAACGACTCTGTCGCGAGATAGCTACGATTTCAGGCTCTGCTTCTTCTTCGTCACCGGAGCGTTGGGTCTCTGCCGCTTTTTTTCCTCGACGTGTCCTTCGTGCAGGTTTCCGTCGCGTTTCGGCTGGCTTCGTTTCGGTTTCAGAAGGCTCCGATACAGGCTCCTGCTTCTTCAACTTATTTGACTTGGCAGGTTTCTCTTGGACAGATGGTACTGCCCCGTCCTTTGTAGCCATTTCTTGTGATACGGAATCGTAGAAT
>JNDT01001873.1:0-19347 GCA_000697055.1 Saksenaea vasiformis B4078 | reverse complement strand
AATTAGTAAGAGGGGAAACAATAAGAAAATACTTTGAGACTCTTGGTAGAGGTTTATTCAGAAGTAAAGATGATGATTACAGATGTCTACCAGCATTATTTATACTGTTCAAATGCTTATTGAATATCTTAGTAATCAGAGGACACGTAAGCTCTGAGTAATCATCATGGATCGATGATGATCCATGATTATTAATGTCAAGTCAGAGAGCTGTCATCTAGCTGAGTCTGAATAACAATCCCATTGTTCAGGGACAGAGACGTCTGACTAATCACTGTGTCTATGCTAAGATCGTAATCATCATAATTGTCTTGTCGCACTAATCAAAAGATAGGAGATGTCGGAGGGTACCTTAAGATCATGACAGAATCCTATTATCTTCAGATTGTAGCTATCCGTTGTTAGATGTCTGAATAGATCAGGTTTATCTGTGGATGAAGTGCCGATGGTATGAGAAACTCAATAAAGATCGTTTAGACTTAGTGGATGAAATATGTATAATGATAATGATATGTCAAATATGACACACGGGCATAAGTGTACCAATATAAGTTCCTTCAGGTATGGTAAATGGCTTGTCATCAGAATTGGTTATGATGACTGAGAATTCAACTTGGTTTGGCATTATATCTCCTCCTCCTAGGCAGAGTGTTTCTGGCAAGTCCACATCATCAGTATCATATATATATTGTTGTACTGGTTCCAGTGGTAATTGTCCAGGTAATCATACGGGATGTTGCATTGGAATATGGAGAGTCTCATTGGTGTATACTTTGTATTCGTGTTGTTCTCGTATGACTCGGAGAGAGAAACATACTGGGCTGTCATTCTCCAGATAGAAAAAGTCGTCGGCTAATTCTTCTTCACCATAACTGTCAGTCGTTTCCAATTCTTCCTCTTCTGAGGTGTCAGAGTCACTGGTGTCAGAGTTGCTATGATCTATCGAATTGTCTGAATCTTCAAAGGCAATGCTGCAGATATTTTCAATATCTTTGTTCTCAGTCGCCTTGACACAAGTGAGTGGAATATTGATAGGGGATGTCCCAGTATTGATGGTGAGGCTGCTGGTCTTGAAGTCGATCATTGCATTTGCCTTGTTCAGCCAGTTGCTTCCCACAATGAGTGGAACTGGACAGTTGTTGAGGATTTCGATATTGCTGTGGGTCATCAATTTGTTATCTGGACGGAGAGGTATGTCATGTACTAGTCCATGTAATGGCTGTTTTGTTCCATTTCCAAGCGTAAATACTGACTGCGAGGATGATGTAACCTTGAGACCCAAACTATTGGCAAGTGCTTTGGACATGCACGTTCTTGTGGCACCAGTGTCAATAAGTGTACAAATGGATATATTATTGATGTAGAAAGTTGTGTATGTTGCGGTCAAGTTCAGATCAGGATCATTTTCCAACGTTGTAAGTGGATGTCATTTCTTCTTCTGCTGAATGGCGATGAGGCTTCTAAGTTGTCATCTAAGTGAGGGTGCGAGATTGAGAAGATGCCAGAAGGTGATATTGGCTGTGCGTCCAAGGATATCAGTCGCAATGTTGTAATTGTTTGCATTGTTGTCAAGGTAATCTTTTGTTTCATTGGTAAGCTGAATGTTTTCTTGTTGTTTCTGAAGTCGCCATTGCTGTTGGTTTCCTGTTGTATTGTTTGATGTGGTTCGACTGGATGATGGTTCTTGTCCAATTGTATTCATTTCATTCAGCGTTTCTGTTGTGTGTTTTGGCTGTTCAGATGTCTCGTCCATGAATTGTACATGGCGGTTTGCTTTTGGTTGCTTCGTTTTTTGTTTCAGTACTTCAGGTTTTAATGTCAGGTCCTTCATGATTTTGGAACAAAGGATGCGTTCTGTTCCTCGAGATTTGGAAGGTTGTGTTGTACTGTATAAATCGACATGCTTGTCATTGTGATCGTCTGAGAGTAGTCCAAGAGTCGTGTCAGGATGTTGAGTGTGCTGGTAAATGGGATTGTATTGAGTGGCAGGCGGTTCACCATTATAAACCGCGCCATTTAGTTTTTTGGCTGGTAGTGAAGGTGACACTCAGAATCCCAGCTTTCATCACGATTCATGCGTTCATTGATCATGCATTGCAATTCTTGTCGATCCCATTCCTTCATGTCCTCTGAAATATAAGTATTGCAAGGATGGTGGCGTCCATTATAATGGTGTCTGGCGTGATAATCTTGAGGAATATAGCCTGGTCGTTTTGTATTGTCCCATATCTTGCCGTTATTGTAGGATGGTCAATAGGGAGATGGATCAGGTGTCTGTTCTTGTCCATTCATTGGACCTTGCAGAGCTGACTGTTCCCTTTGCATTGGTTCACGAGATGGAGGTTGCTGATACGAATCTTGATTGTAAGGTTGAGAATATTGAGAATCGTATTGGTAGCATCTTAGTTGGTACCCTTGTCCATATGATGGAGATTGCCATTGGGAACAGTAGTTATAGCGGTAATTGTCACAATAGTTGTCACAGTAATGTTGAAATTCAACACCATCATAGTAATTGTAGTGTGGTTTTGGCACATAGGGTCGTCAAGGTCCACGGATGGTAGGTTCAGGCCATTGATCTAGATACATGGTTTGTATCTGATGGTGGGCTTCTTCCTTGGCAATTTCTGTTACAGCATCTGAGAGGGACAAACCACGTTTCAAGGTGTCAGATAGTGTGTTTGTAGGTACTCCTTCACGGTGGTAACGTTCGAGATTGAATAATTCCAGGCATTCACAGTCTTGTACAAGCTGTTCCATAGCAGGTGCATTCAGGGCTCTTTGGTCGTTTCCCTTGGTATATCCAGATGGATTGAAGGTTGTCTTGAGTGTTTGTAATTCTTTGGCGTTCCAGTAACCTTGGGAGTTTCAGTAATAATCCTCGAAGGACAAGCTGGACATCATGGCACAGTGTTGAGTGATCTTGAGTAAAAGACCCGTCATGAATTTCGACTTGATCATGTTCTCATCCAATATCTCAGCTTGTTCTGCAGCTTCTTGCAATCTGGAATAAAAGGTATGGGGATGTTCATCATGCTTTTGGCGCATTGTGTCAAAGTCATGGTGATGTTGAAGCAGGATGAATGGAGTTACAAATTCATTCTGAAGGAGATCAGTGGTAGCACCATAGGAAAGGTCTTTGTTTTCAATCTTGTTCTTGAAGAATCGTTTAGCAGCACCAATTAGATAGGATCCAAGGAGTTCAACGTGGCGGTCATCATTGTGGACATTGGCCATGGCGAGATAGGATTCAAATTGATTGCGAAACTTGCAGAAATCAGTCCACTCGGTACCAGAGAATTTTTGAGGTCTTGGGTGTAAATATTGGTATTCATTGGAAGCCAACACAGTATGTTCATTGTTGTGAGTCATTTTTCGATTGTTCTATTGATTCAAAATATTTGTTTAGTAAAAGCGTTTTGATTTCATACTTGTATGTTCTGTTGTAACTCTGTTGTAATTCTGTCATTTGTATTCTGTCGTTTGTAGTTGAATCCCCCTGTAGTGAGCACCACAGATGTAAGTGTGGTTTTGTGTAAGAGAAAAAAAGAAAGAAAAGAAAAGAGAAAAAGAAATATGTTGTTCAGTTGTAAGTGAGCACCAGATACTTTTATAGTTGGTATCAAAGACTTCAAAGAGTTAACGATGATAAAGGTATCAACGGAGTGATCAGAGATAAAAAGGGAAGCGTGGAAAAAAAAATAAAGTCAAAGGCAGTAGAAAATCAAAGAGAAATAAAGATACACTTGCTTGCCAAAGTAATATCGTGCTGAAAACTGTCTTTATTGTGATCCCTATGAGGGCTATTTATACTAGTTCTAGTCTATGGCTGTTCTACAAATAATCATTGTTGTGATGGATATTTAGCAAGTCCGATCCATGAAAAGGATCAAAGTGATCGTGTAACGAGATCAAAGTAATCCCTTCAGAGTAGGAGTTTGATTTTGGATTTTCAGGAGTGAGATGAGTGAGGAATTGTCAAGATGTCAGAATTGTATTGCAGTAGGTGAGAAAGGTATCTGTATTGCTGGGAAGAAGGTCAATTCCAACTGTGTGAGTTGCATATAGTTGGTCAGTATTGTTGAATATGTCCAGTTTTGAGATTATGTTTTGGTCATTGTGAAATGTTGAAGCATTGAGAGCATGCTTATGCTCCACATCGTCGTCTGGGTCTGAATCTTGAGCTGAGGCAGCTTGGCACCTTACAACGCGTGTTGAGTGAAATACCCTTATCTGAGACACAAAATCCCAAGAGATATACACAGCTCTGTGCAAAGTTACACTTCTGCAGATTTAAGATCAAATTGACATCCATCAGAATTTGTATGACGTGCGTAAGATGATCTACATGTTCTTTAAGAGAAGAAGAGAACACCACTACATCGTCAACAAAAGCTGTGACATAAGGCAGTTCATGAAATAACGAAGCCATTACACGTTGAAACTTCGAAGAGATAGGTTTAAGACCAAATGGGCAGCCGTAGAACATGTACTGGATTCCATTAGGGGCTGTAAAAGTGGTCTTATGGCGATTGGCTTCAGCGATCTTAAACTGGTGAAATGCACTGGTCAGATCTAACGTGCTGAAGACGCGTGCACCTTTTAATTTGAAGAAGACATCCCTTATTAATGGCAATGGATAACGGTCGTCCTTTAGCAGCTTATTGATGTGACGCGGGTCCAGGCAAGGTCTTTTACCTGTGTAATTACCCTGAGCATCTTTTTTCGGAGCTAAGGTTAATGGACTGTTCCATTCAGTATTCACGAGAGCTTTTTCAATGGTGCCATCCGCCAGCCATTGCTTAATAGTCTCCTCAATTAATGGAGTCAGTGCATGGGGCAATGGATACTGTTGTCGAAAGGCAGTTTTACCAGGTTCGGTTTCTAGATGAATAACAGATTCAGGTACTGTGCAGAACGATGTTTTAGGAATACACCCATTTGCATCAATCAACAGTTGAATGCTTTCCATGAGTTCATGTCGTTCAGTAATAGCACCTACTGGTGACTCATTGGGTACCAGCTTATCACGGAATGTGTCATCAATGTATTGCTTCACTGATGGCTTATGGGAAACGGCAATGTCAGTCAGAGCAATATCCATCTTAGGCATAAGATCCATGCCAATACTCACCTGTGTACCTTCAGATAAACGCATTACCTCAAAGATATGCGTGACAGGGCAATTATTGTAAAAGAATTCAAGCTGATCAGTTTGACCAATTCTGGCGGTCTTATAACCATGTGCAGCTAAGGTAATTATGCCATCTACTGGTTTTATTGTTAAATTTAAATTTTTACAGATATCAATGTCTATAGCCAAAAAATCGGCACCTGTGTCAACCAGAGCATAAAGAGGTTCATTCTGTAATGTCAGTGGTACAAAACAAGATTTAGTTTGAGTTGTTTGCATAGACCGACTTATCAGATGATGCTTACTTAGTGCATTGAAATCGATTTCTTGCATTACGTCATTATCCATATCTTCCTGATCTCCTGATTCATATGTTAAAGGGTTATTATGATCGTAAACATCACGCGATCGCTGGACAGCAGCAGCACGAGACATGAGATTGGATTTTTCTTTGTTACGCTTGGCCTCAAGAAATTCCTTACAGCGGTGACCTTTGAACCAAGGCTTTTTACAGTAGGAGCATGGCTTATTGGTAGACTGTGTGGTACTCATATTGTTACCCTTATTGCTACCATTATCATAGGATCTGTCATAGACAGTCCTTTCATGCATATGTACCTTTAACGAATCACTGGCCTTAGGACGTACTGAATGGGTGGTTGAGTTATCATCGTCATTCAAGGGTCTCTTGTTATCTGAGGTCATTGCAAGGACCATGTCGCATACCCTGTCCAAGTCTTTCGGAACTGTGGCACCAAATTGGGAGGCAATGACAAAGCAAGCACGTTCATAAAAATGAGGTAACAGAGAGGAGATAAAGGCAACAACCAGATTTTCATTTTCTTTACAACCCGATTCTAGTCTCTGTATTTGGAAACGATTGATATAGGCAGGCAGAGATTCACCACGTCTTTGGACCATTCAGAAAGTTTGAGCAAGAGAGCAATACTGATGGATGGGAGTGTCGAATTTATGTAAAAGGATTGTTTCTGCTTCAGACCAAGACAAATGTCAGCGAGCTAGTTTTGACTCAAACCATACTTTTTGACTATTGTTAAGACAGATCTTGAGTAAGCGTTCCCAATGCTTGTCGTACTCCATTCCATAAACATCCAATTGAGAAGTAAATGCTCTAATGAATGAGCGGGCTGAATCATGGACATCCTTGCACATATTCCACTTATTGCCACCAGAAAGTTGAAGAGCAGGCAATTCTCGTGGAACTGTCGAGTGTAAATTCATACCCATGGGTTTTACCACAGAGTTAGCATAAGAAACCTCAGAATTGGCAGAGCTGTTATGGCTGAAACTTTTATGGGAAGTAGCGACACCAGCTGATATACGAAATTCTTTACATTGAGGATACTTCTTTATACATAGAAGTGAAAATTTTGAGACACGTTGTTACACTGTATTTTTGACTTGTCGATAAAAATGGGTATGTTTCCTGGTAGTGCCTAAGCATAAACTTGATGACAGAAATAGCTGGTAAGGTATAGAAAAAGTAGCTTCGGTAGATGAAAACAGTTCAGTTTGTGTGAGCACCAGGTGTGGATTTGAGTCAAACACCAAGACTTGGGTAAGTGGTAAAGCTTGAGGAAAAGAAAAGAAAAGATAAAATAGAGTATCTGTTGTCTGGATCGACAATATATAAAGAGATCTGTCTGAAAAAGAGTATGATTGTTAGTAAAATCGTTGGTACAGTTACCTTTAATCTCGTATTGATTCAATCAATTAGAGATGTATGGAGATGAAATAGAGATATTTCTCGGGTGATCAGTGAGTTGGATCGGGAGAAATATAGGGTCTCGGTAAAAAGAAGAGAAAATATAAAAGAAAACGTAAAAGAAAATAAAAAGAGATAGCGGAATCAGCGTCGCTAATAAATCAATTGGAAAGAATAAAAGAAAAATAGAGGAAAAGAAAAGAAAAGAATCGGCAGATTCTGATTAACGATGGTTTCTTGAGAATAACCAACGGAGGCAGAGCAATAAAAGGCGGCTTTGAAAATAAAAGAAAAACCTTTGGAAAAGTCCTTTTGTGATGGCTAGAGTAGACCAAGAGAAGATTGTGCTGTTATAACCTGATGTTTTATTCATTGAAAAGGTGGGATATTTATACAAAAATCGAGGGATAGAATAAGGAAATAATTAAGGTGTGCGAGATAAACCCAACGTGCTCTACAGGTATTTAAAACTCGAGTTGCTACAGGTATTAAAAACTCGAGTTGCTTCATGCTTCAAGTGGTTTTAAAACCTGAGTTGCTACGGAGGCTTTTCTTTCATGTTGGTTGAGAGCATGTGATCAGCGGTCTTTAATTTGTATGGCGGCAATCGTTCTGTGTGTATCCTCTGGTAGTTTCTTTATGCGCGTTGTACTTTTGTTATCCTGATCCTTGTTATTTCTTCTGTTAATACATACGCAATGACAAAAATAAAGATAAGAGAATAGGGAAATAAAGAGGATAAAACTAATATAAATGTTCACAACGGTGTTTTTGATAAAAAAAAAAAGTAGCAGGTGGGATTGTCTTCAGAGTGAAAAAATAGCACTCCACAACGTTCTTCAGCTAGGTTGAACTCATGAAGCAGGCGATCACATGTCTCCATAGCTTCGCTCAAATCTACAGCATTGTTATATAAACGTTCTTTCTCATTTGCAAACTCTTTTAATTTCGTCAGCATACGGAGGGCACTACAGACAGGATCTGCGTGTTTTGACGTGAGAGTACCATGGACCACAGAATCAGTTTTGCTAGGGTTCAATCTGGTCTCACCAGGCGAGGACACGACAGATGGATGGTTGTTTTCAATGGATGGATGTTGATCCATATCCACATCTTGATCAACGGGAGAAACATGGGGATTGTTCAAATCTGAAACAGGGTCTTGGTTTTGTATTGTCATCTTGACAGGGGTTTCGTCTTTACTGTAAAAAAATGTAGTATTTGGAGATGATGATCAATAAAAGACAATATATACTGAGAACAACAATAGTACAGTGAGACTCCTGTTTATTTCAGATAGAAGTAAAAAAAGAGGATTATTACTACTTTTCTGCTACTGTTGTAAATAAAATAAAATTCTTCTTAATGGAGCTTATGTCTCTGAAACAAGTCCAATCAAGAGATACAGTTTATAGTGACTATATTCTCTTAACTACGGTGAAATACCACAGCCACTAAGGCATATTCCATGGTGATGGAACGTCAAAAAACTGTTCTTGATTACAGTACTCACTTTCAGAAAGCCTATCACAAGGGTGGCATCATTGATAATGAAGGTCCTGCTCTCTGGTTTCTGGTTTCTCTGCTTTCCCACATCTGTAAAAATGTGCAGGTCGCCTGGCATGGTCGCCATGGCAAAAAGCTTCCACAGAGTGTCAAGGGAGACCTTGAGGTTGCTCTTGTAGTTTCTGTCCAGAAACGCGCTCATTACCAACTGATGGATGACTCTGTGTCTCGCCCTGTTACTTGTTGACGTCTGAATGACACCTGGTCTGGTTCTTCTTTTTCTGCTTCCAAAGGTCAAAAACATGCTGTCATAGGTTGCACTTACCATGGACCAAAGGCATACCATTCCATGGAAGAATGCAAAAAGAAGAAACAAGAAACTCCGGAGACAACCAAACATAAAAACAATTGCATGTACTGTGGCTGAAAATATGCACCTGGTCATCATTGTCAAGAATACTGGGATGCAAAAGTGAAAAAGGCAAACCAGGTAACAAATTTACAGTTAAATGCAGTCTCTCATACCACACCTGCCACCAACAACCATCCAGCTGATGACGCCATTGAACACCTCACTGATTCCATGGATGAATTGGAATTTGAGTCTTCATATACATATCAGGACAAACACCTTTTTGGGCAAACTACTCTACTACATAACAATCCCTACTCACTTCATGCTCCTATTATTATACAGAATAAACATCTTTAAAGATTGGTAGATATAGAAGCAGAATCTTCAGCTATTAGCATGGGGAATTTACCTATTCCAGAAAACAACTCGCGTCATCAACACTTGCAAGTAAAAACCAAAGTGAATCTCACCTTGCCTCTATGAGTTTACAATGTGTCGAGTGGCTAAAAATGACATTTAGAAAAATTGATTAATTCAAATTCCAACTGATGACTCTACAAATGCAATGGATAATCCACCAAAGAAATGTAAGAATAAGGGCTGTATGGTCACAAATCTGGAGTTTTACAAAGAAAGGGCCTTGTATAAAAAGTGTCACAACTTACAATGCATTGAATGAAGATGCAATAGAATAAAAAATGCAGAGCATGAGATCCATGAACTTTGCCAAGCTCTATCTGAGCTTACAGCCAGGATCGAGAGTATTGTTGTTTAAAAACCAACTGGTACGAAAATGAGAAAAAATGAATTAGTAGATCTTCACCACCCTTGTAGACCCTACAGGCTGATGATAGAATACACTCAGATCTCTGAAGACATTCATGTTCACATACCACTATCACAGGAGGAGTTCGATGCCTGCCCTCCAAACGCGTGCCATTTCATGTTCATTACTGCTTATGAGATGAGAGACAGCCAACTTCAAGTCGAGGAACAGCATCTGAGAAACAACAGCAACTGAATCAAACTTGAGGATTGGTATCCTTACAGCTGAACTTACAGGTGCAACTTTGGAGGCTTCTCATATGAAGATTACCTGTAGAGTATGAAGACTGAAATGAATCCTATCATGCTTACTGTCTGTCATGTCTGAGATATAATCTATTGCTGTGTCAATATAATAGACATGATCTCCAATCATATAAATATAGCCATAGCTAGTAATTAGTTTCTGGTCTACTTTTTTACTGAAATAAATGACACCCTTCAGTCTCACTGTACTTATCAGTTCCAGTCATGACACAACATTTTTTTACAGTGAATACTACAACACACTCGATCACAAAAAAATCAAAAAACAGACTGTCATATTTGACATATCATTATCATTATACATATTTCATCCACTAAGTCTAAACGATCTTTATTGAGTTTCTCATACCATCGGTACTTTATCTACAAATAAATCTGATCTATTCAGACGTCTAACAATGGATAGCTACAATCTGAAGATAATAGGATTCTGTCATAATCTTAAGGTACCCTCCAACATCTCCTATCTTTTGATTAGTGCAACAAGACAATTACAATGATTACGATCTTAGCATAGACACAGTGATTAGTCAGACGTCTCTGTCCCTGAACAATGGGATTGCTATTCAGACTCAGCTAGATGACAGCTCTCTGACTTGACATTAATAATCATGGATCATTATTGATCCATGATGATTACTCAGAGCTTACGCATCCTCTGATTACTAAGATACTCAATAAGCATTTGAATAGTATAAATAATGCTGGTAGACATCTGTAATCATCATCTTTACTTCTGAATAAACCTCTACCAAGAGTCTCAAAGTATTTTCTTATTGTTTCTCCTCTTACTAATTCTTCAATTACCCCCCTCCAGGCTCTTTAGCTGGTTGATATATGCACATACAATGATTAGTATTTAGTGTGCTTAGTAGCATTAGAAGTTTTTGCATTAATTTTACATTTTTGTGAGGGAGTCACTTTTGAGGTAAGACTGTCTGCTATGTGATCCCAGTAAATGGAGATCATTTTAGGATCAGTGAAATGTTCAGCCAGTTTCCAAGTATCATCCTTTTCAGTATATCCTTTCCATCGCACTTTATACAAGTATTTATTCTTATTTTTCTTGTGGGTAATAATACTATCAATTTCATAAATTTTCTCAATGGGAACTACTTCATCTTGCAAGATTAATTTGAGTACTTGGAGGATGGTCATGTCTCATCAGAACGTCCAAAAGTTTAGTAAATGCTGCATGTTTGCACATCACACGTCATCTCTTTCAAACGACCCCTTCTAAATAAAATGAGTACGTCCTCTTTAGAAGCGTTTATGCTATTGTACAGCAGTGATCATTTCAATTGATCATATTTCTTCGAACATCAGCGGCCACTCAAACGTTGCATATTTATTCATCATCTTTTGATTCAGAAAACGATCTCATATCTACAAACCTTCAGGACATCCGCCCTTGTAGAGGATAATCTCAGGATAATAGTTCTCCTTTTTCATCATGTAGAGTGTAGGCGCCACCAGTATTTACACAATCAACCATATATGGTCCTTCATATAACAGATCCAATTTACCAGATTGCAAAGCTTTTATCATGACGTGGCTGTTTTGAAGAAAGTTTACCATTACATATTTTTTATCAAACTTGCCTTTTTGTACATCTGTTACAACTTTAGTTCATTCAGCAATTGCAGGAAAGACAATGTCAGCCATGTGCTGGATCCTTTGTTCAAGATCCTTCTGGCTCATTTTCAGTACAGGTTCTTCATTGCAGTAGTCCTTAAATGAGTTTACCTTCCATGCGAACATCAATGAGAAAGGAGCAGAGTTATGACACTTGGATATTTTTACATTCATTGCCAATTGCACACTCGGCATATACATATCCCATTCTCTTGTTGCACCTTTTATGCTCTTCTTGATTGCTTGTACTGACGTTTGCACCCAGCATTCAGCTACGCTGTTACCTCAAGGATGATATGGAGTTGTCAAGTGATGACCAAATCCTGCAGCATCTGTGAATTGTTTCATTAATCTATTGACAAACTCTTTGCCATTATCAGACTGCAATATATGAGGTAGTCCAAAGTCACAAAATATCTGAACTAACGTTTTTATCATCATGTCAGATTGCTTATTAGGAATTGGACGTAATATGCAGAATCTTGTGCAAACATCTACTAAGACAAGGAGGTAGTTGTTTCTCATCAATGAGGTAGTGAATGGGCCAGCTAAATCAATTGTCCAATGATCTCTGAGAATTGTTGAACAGATGGGTCTTAATGGATGGAAATCTTTTTTTGCAATATTGAATTATTGGCATTGATTGCACTGCTTCACAGTTTCAACAGCATCTTGTAGAATGCCTGACCAGTTCATGCCATTCAACTTAATGGTTTTGGTAATGGATTCAGCACCAAAATGACCTAATAGGTGCGTTTCTTCAAGTACCTTTTTGTGATCCATTTCTTCTGGAGTCATATAGTCCTCCTCAACCATTGCTTTACAGTTATTTTTCTGTTGCTCCTTGAGGTTTACAGCTTTATTGCTATGGGCATTACCCCCTCCAGCTCATTTTCCACTGGGAAAAGGCGCAACAAATGATCAAGTAAGACATTATGGATACTTGGAAGGTAGACAATGTCAAAATCATAGTCCAATAATGTATCCAACCAGTTAATTATCATGGCATTTGGTACCTTCTGCATGTGCAGGTAAGTAAGGATGGAATTTGTAGAGAGCATAGATTACAGCCAAGAGCTCTTTATGGATAACAGAATAGTTGCATTCTGATTTGCTTAAAGATCGTACCATGAATGCAATAAAGTTCGTCTTACCATTAATTTCTTAATACAACACAGTACCAATATCTGCATTGGAAGCATCTGTAGCAACACAAAATGGGTGTGCCAGATTGGGATAGGACAACAATGGTACTCTAGAAATAACAAATTTGATATTCTTAAAGGCCTTATCATGTTTAACTGTCCATAGTTTGCTTAATTTGTCAGCATTGCATAAAGCATCAAGTAGTACAGTGAGGCAAAAAATGTTGAATAAATGTTCTCAGAAATAATTGATGATGCCTAAGAAGCGCTGGATGTCTTTACCAATTTTAGGAGTAGGCCACGCTTCAACATTAGCAACCTTATACATGTCTAAAGATATTCCTTTATAAGAGATACAGAAACCTAAGAGAGATACACAGCTTTGGGCAAAGTGACATTTCTGCAGATTTAGAATCAAGTTAACATCTGTCAGAATTTGGATTACTTGTTTGACATGGTGAACATGTTTTTCAAAAGAGGGAGAGAACACTACTACATCATTAATGAATGTGGTAACAAATGGTAATTCATAGAATAAAGATGTCATTACATGTTGGAATTTTGAAGAAATTGGCTTAAGTCCAAAAGGACAACCATGGAACATATACTGGATGCTGTTAGGTGCAGTGAACATTGTCTTATGTTGATCTTTTTCAGCGATCTTAAAATGGTGGAAAACACTTTTGAGATCTAATGTGCTAAACACACGCGCACCTTTCAATTAGAAATAGATATCTCAGATCAATGGTAAAGGATATTGGTCCTCTTTAAGCAACTTATTAATGTGACGAGGGTCTAAGCAGGGTCTTTTGCCCATATAATTGTCCTTCATGTCCTTTTTCAGAGCTAAAGTAATGGGACTATTTCATGCCATGTTTACTGGAGCATGTTCAATTGTTTTGTCTTCTAACCATTGTTGTATGGTATCTTCAACCAACATGGTTAATGAATGAGGCAAAGGATATTGTCTTCTGAAGGTGGTTTGTCTGGCCTCCATGTCTAAATGGATGACAGATTCTGGTACTGTGCAGAATGACATTTTAGAGATGTGACTATTAGCATCTAAGAGTGGCTTAATATTGTTCATAAAACTTTTTCATTGTTCTGTGGTGCCTACAGGCGCCTCATTCAGTACTAATTTATCTTGTACTGTCTTATCTTGCCATTGTCTTATGGGAGTACTCCATGATGCGACTAAACCCATTAAGGCAATGCCCATTTTAGGCATTAAATCTGTGCCAACACTTACTTCAGTTCCTTCAGACAATTGCATTACTTCAAATACATGTTTGATTTTATGTCTACCATACTCTAAATTAAGTATGCTAGTTTGCCCCATTCTGTTGGTTCTATGACCATGCGCAGCTAAACTTATGGTGCCATGTACAGGTTTTATTTTTAACAATAGCCTTTGGCAGGTTGCTACATCTATGGCTGAAAAATCAGCGCCAGTATTGATCAGAGCTTGCAATTGTTCATTCTGTAATGTCAAAGGAATATAATGCGATTTAGTTACATTGTTTGTCATAGATCACATTTGTAACAGATGCTTACTGAGTGCTTCAAGGTTGATTTCTTGCATTGCATCATGTTCATTTTCATTGCTGTTACCATAGAAAAGCAGATCATTTCTGTCAATGATTGTATTATTTGCTACATGGGCAGCATGTGACACTAAGTTATTGCATTCTTTTTTTGTTTTGGCATCCAGGAACTCTTGGCAATGATGACCTTTGAACCAGGTCTTATGGCAGTACATGCATGGTTTATCCATTTTCAATTTGGTACTTACATAGTTACCTTTAGTTTAATTAAATGATCTTTCATGTGTAGATCTTTCATATTTACTATTGTTAACTTGATAGTTTATTTTTGCTTGAACTGAGTATGACATAGCGTTGTCCTCTTCATCCATTGGTCTTTTATTATCTGTGGTCATAGCCAAGACAAGATTACATACTTTATTTAAGGCGGATGTCCTGAAGGTTTGTAGATATGAGATCGTTTTCTGAATCAAAAGATGACGAATAAATATGCAACGTTTGAGCGGCCACTGATGTTTGAAGAAATATGATCGATTGAAATGATCACTGCTGTACAATAGCATAAATGCTTCTAAAGAGGACACACTCATTTTATTTAGAAGGGGTCGTTTGAAAGAGATGACGTGTGATGTGCAAACACGCAGCATTTACTAAACTTTTGGACGTTCTGATGAGACACGACCATCCTCCTAAGTCAGTCAGTATCTCTATACCAAACTGGGATGCTACCACAAAGCATGCACATTCACAATATGTAGACAAGAGGGAAGACATGAATGCTGCCACTAAGTTCTCATTTTTGATACAACCAGATTCAAAGTATTGAGTTTGGAACTTTTCAATATAAGCAGGCAGGGATTTATTACAACATTGAGTCATGTGGAAAGTTTGAATGAGATTGTAATAATGGAAGATTGGTGTGTCAAATTTATCAAGAAGAATGGACCGAGCTTCTGACCAAGACAAGTTTTACTGAGCAAGTTTTGTGTTGAACCATATTTTCTGAGAGTCATTCAAACAGATCTTGAGCAATCATTTCCAGTGTTGATTGTATGACATTCCATATGCATCCAGTTGAGCAGTAAAAGCATGAAGAAAAGAACAGGCTGATTTATGAACATTTTTTCTCATGTTCCATTTAGTACTACTGGCAAGTTGAAGAACAGAGAGATCATGCAGAACCACAGAACTTGCTAAACTGTTCATGAGTTTCATACTATAGTGCAAAACTAGGGTCTCAGAATTTGAAGAACAGTTTACATTGAGACTTTCATGGGAAGAAACAATACTGCCATGACTACTAAATTCCTTACAATGTAGATACTTCTTCATACATAGAAGCAAAAACTTTTCTATATACTTTTTAGCAGTATTGAACTCATGGAGTAGAAGATCACATGCCTTCATGCACTATAGGAACAGAGTTCACTTTTTAAAGTAAAATCACTTTTTTTTTACTAAATTTGAGTAAAATTACTTTTTAAAGTGAAGTTTTTTATTTTTTTTTTTACTAATGTCATCTAAAATTACTTTTTTTAGTAAAGCTTTCACTACTTTTTTACTAAGTTATCTAAAACTACTTTTTTAAATAAAGTCACTACTAAAAAAGTCTGTTCACTTTTTTTTCACTTTTTTTTAGTAGAAAAGTACATTCTCTTTTGAGTATATTCCAAAAAAAATTCCGCTTTTACTTACTTTTCACTTAACTTTTCACTCACTTTAAAAAGTCCAGTCTACTTCCATCACTTTTTTTCTTCATAGAAAAGTGTGTCCTCTTTTTCAGTATGTATTAAAAAGTCTGCTTTTACTCAATTTTCACTCTGAAAACAAAGTTGTGCTCACTTTGTTCATTTATAAAAGAAGTACCATTTACTTTTTACTGATTTACTAAAGAGCCATTCTCTTTTACTTGAAAGTTATTTCTTTATGCAATCTGAATCTCGCCAGTGGGATACATTGTTGAGGTCTTCCTCATCTCTTGACATCATTGACTTTACTGATTGTGAACAGTTTACAAAGGCGACATTGTAATAGTTTCAGCTAAATGCAGCAGTTATTAAAAGCATTCTTTATACTATAATTGCTTGAAATGGCTGGGCAGTAATTAACTGCAAAAGAGAAATCACTTTATATATAATATATATAAAAAAACAATAAAGAAATGATATAGAGGAAAGAAAAAGCTAATTGCATACAAATTGGAGGTAGAGAAATGAAGAGATAGCAAGGGTAGACCAAAGAGCAAGGAACAAAAAAAGGGGGCAGAAAAGAAATAAACAGAAGTAAAAAGGGCAGAAAAAAAGAATTCTGTGACTAGCCTAATGAGGCTGGATTGCCAAACTTCATTTTTTGGTCTATTTTCCCATATGGCCAAACAAGATGGAAACAGTTGTTTGAATGAATACTTTGAATTAACCCAGTCATGCTTCTTAGCCCATCGACATCAATGACCACCAACACTCTGTTGTCAGTCGCGCTTTTTGTAAGGACCAGAAACTGATTGCATTGTTGTCTAACGTCCTTGTAAAATCGTATGACAGCAAGGATGCACCAGTCTTCCTCGTGTTGGTGATAAATGAAGAATTGCATCTCACCAAGAAATGTTTTGCAATGTTTGCGACCAGAAGTACTGTGGTTATAATGAAAAGTGCCACAAACTTGTAAGTCAATTTGAAAATATGAAGTAAAATTGACATACCTCACTCTGGAGAATTCATATAGTGCGAGACAATTGCATCAGTTGGAACCATGGCGTGTATTATGTAATTTGCTCGAATAGATGCAGCTGTCTTTCCACATATGACCAGTGATGAGAACATGCAGATAGAGTTGCTGAGCAATGCTATTCACAGTTTCACTTGACAGAAACTTGCCTGTGATAAATGGATAGATCAAAAAATAGGAAAATCAGACGAGAAAATCCTTTGAGACTCTTTTTAATTGTCAAGTTCAATCAAAAAGGGATCTTGTTCTAGTACATCATTTTCTATCCTATTTATATTCAAGAATTAGAGTGGAGCTTGTAGAAAGGTCATGGTTGGATAAAACATGTCCTTTCGGGTGTCTTGATACTCTTATCTTGTCTGTCATATTCTTCTTGTTCTTTTCTGCTGTAATCTTGGATCAAGCGGAGTTATTTCATGTACCTGATCTTTAATTTTACTCAGATCAAGATACTCAGTTCTGCACTAATTATAGGTGACTCTCTGAGTTTATTTCATTACGGTCATTACCGATATGACTTATACATCAATATGAGTCGTCCTATATGACATTGCCTTCATGGATCCAGAACCTTGCAAGCCCCTTACGCAGCATTTGACCAGACACTGCAGCAACCTCCTTGAATTGATCCAGCTCGATTTCACTGTAATATGGTCTCCATATCTGTGGCTCAGTAGATCCTGACCTTGCAGATAGGTATGACCACTCGTCGTATGGCACAGATTCCTGCAGTTGTGGATGAACCCGCTTGAGGAATCAAAACGCTGCTAAACGCACAAGAAGGTTGCTTGCATTTGCTCTGGGTGAAGACATTGATCGAATCATTCTCTTGTAGAGCCCATTAGTTCTCTCCAAACAGCATGCAGAAAACGAATGGAGGGGGCCGAGATTGCAAATAGTAGGTGCGATGTGAGAAAGATAGTGCTGGGTGATTGTAAACACTGGACGCTTAAGGGTACCTTGACCATTGGCATGATTGGTTACAAGGAACGATTGCCACTCATAAATATATCTATATATAACAGAAGGGTGAGGGACGCGCTCTTGTACTTTTGCTGATGTTTACCTTTGCATAAGATCTAGATCATCGTCTGTACAACTCCACTTGAGACTGATCTGACAGGCGATAGCAAGACCTGTCACTAAAGTGCGAGTGGTCGGATTGTCCAAACATTCTACCACCACAGTAGGCACAGCAAACAACAAGAAATCGAGCCAATCAACTGCATGATAGTTGCCTGTATTTGTGGCTATATCGTTCCATTTGCCTTGAAATGCAGTAGGGATGAACTGTCTTGATTTTTCAATCGTTTGACCAATCATTCGTAGGGTATATCCTTCCTTTAGCACAAAAGGATATTTCTTGGTGATCCTGCCGTTTCTGTCTGTGATATCGTCACTGAATTTCTTCCCCTCGTTAGCCAGCATGTTCCACAACAGTCGCCCAAGCCCATGACCTAACAGATGCATCTCGTCAAGACCGAAAAACATGCTGCCAGTGAATGAGCGAAGTAATGCAAAGGGGACAGGAGCTTTGATACCATGTTCCTAATGGCATTGCAATAGATGACAGATTCGCGATTAGTACCTTGCAGAAGACTTGCAGAGAATATGCAACATACCTCATCACCATCTTTGAATTGTGGAATAGAATGCATAGGAGGGGTGTCAGACAAATCGGGAACAAAGTACATGCCTGACATCTTTTTACCTTTGATCAGGCACTGTCGACAGCCAAACGTGGAAGAAAAACCAGCATGGTTGCAGAGACTGGCTGCAGCAGGAATATCACCAGTCGCAAGAAGCAAGTGTACCTTGGCTGTGAATTTGCTACCATCCACTCTTTTCACCGTAATGCCACCATTTTGCAATTGCTTGAGTTCTCATAGCATTGGTTCAAGGAACGTCCAGATATTCTTCAGGCTGCTGGGACCAGGCGTGATTCTCAATTGAAGCATGTTGTGGTTTTCATACCTGTGAAATGTATGAGGTTTATATTAATTTGCTTGCTGTATTGACCAATTACTTACCAGATAGATGGATCAAAATTGAGTATGACTAGAGATCGGCATGAACGAATATATTTGAACATCTGAATATTTGAATATATTCGAATATTTAGTAGGATATTCATATTCGTTCGTCAAAAGGAAGAATATATTCGTATTCATTCGAATATTTTTAAGAATATTCGTATTCGTTCATTTATTCGTATGTGAGATCGTAACATGATTCATTGAGTTCTAAGTTCTATTAATCATCGCAATCTCGGCATACAAATTAAGCAAAAATATATAGAAGACAGGCAGCCATGAGTGCGCTATAATTGCCAAACTCATTCCAGAAGTCGCATTGTTCAAGTTAATTAGCATAATTGCAATGTTTATTGTAAGAAGACAAAATGGTAACAAAAAAGAACGGCACTAAAATAAAGAACAGCACTGAAAAAGAGAAAGGAGCAGTAGAAAAAAAAAAGAAGAATGGC
>JNDT01001870.1:0-73277 GCA_000697055.1 Saksenaea vasiformis B4078 | reverse complement strand
ATATTGCTGCAGATAAGCTTACGCTCTGGCGTGTGTCAATTCCTGAAGACAAGGAAGGCTGTTCCGTTACGGTCAGTGAGCTGGAAGTGAAGACAGCGTTGGCACGCCCAAGGACACGACTTTCAGAGCTGTTTCCAGAACCGCCCGACGACATGACGTATATCATTGTACAACGGCCTCCACCAGGTAATGACACGTTGCTACTCGCTTGCATTCATGATCTTTCTCACATCATTTCATTTGCTTTGTGCCGTTACGCTGTCTACGTTGTTTAGCCTCATCGTCGACACGCGATCTTCGACCGCCGGCCCCTTCTCAAAGCATATCTGGTGAGTTTATGCGTTAATATTTAATTTCTTTTCATTCACCAACAATGATAGACCTGATCGAGAAGATCGAGACTGATTTCTTCTCGAAGCGTCCCTATCTATCTGCTTTTCTGGAAGCCTTTGCTTTGGGCATCGTTGACATACATAGGACTGAAGGCAATCTACCGGGTTTGCCTATTGTACGAAGGAGGGAGGAGCATCAATCTAGAGGACCTCGACCATCGTTTCTTTTATTGCAGCCGTCAGAACCGTTTGGCAACACCACGACAAGAACACCGGAAGAGACTGCAAAAAGAATTCGCGGTGAACCGGTAAACTTGTTGCCACTCTTTGGTGTTAGTGGATGTGGTAAAACGCGAACGTTAATCGAGCTGCTTGCAAAGCAGTGGGGCTTCTATTTCAACGCCAGTAGTACAGATCGGGGTTCAGCGGATATGGAGTCGCTCCTAACCTCCCGGATGCAGATGAAAAATACGTATGACGGCAACCATAAGGACCACCATGATCTTCAGAAGAAGAAAGCGTATAATGATCAAGCTTTAGCCCTTGTGAAGGTTCTCTTGATCACCCGACTTATGATTCTCGAACGGTGTTTGAAAATCAGCAACAGTAAGACATTTACTCCTGAGAGGTGGATGCTCCTCCAAGTCTGTCCGTATGCCTTCACCTACGAGGGAACAGCAATCGATGACATCTTTAACTTCGTCTTCACAGATATTGTAGCAGTAATCTACAAAGATGAAGCCTAGTACAACAATCTTTCTGGATATTTGGACACGAGTTTCGACCTACTCGGAACCGGTGGGTTTAATATCGGAATAGACAACAAGTTCCTGATAGTTCTCGACGAAGCACAGACTCTGCGAGATATTGGATACGGCGATTATATCTCTACGCAAAAGGATGAACCGCGGCCAGTTCTATCTCCGATACTGCATGGATTCCGATGTATATCAAGGAACAAATATCTCTACTGCATAATTCCATGTGGAACTGGACTCAGTCATTTCAATCTAGAATGGGCAAGTGATTCGGGAGATGCCACCAAAACCGATCCATACACTAGTGACACCGTGTTAGATCAACGCGTGGTCGACTTTCCTGGATGGGAAGATAGGGATTCCATCCGTGCGTTCATCAATAACATTGGCGAGCAGTTGGGGAACAATGCATTAACCTTTTTAAACAACTTACTACCACCAGAAGCTATCAATCAACGGTTCAGGCGACTTCGAGGCAGATTTAGGCCGATTGTTACTGTAATCGAACTGGTCGTGAACGAAGCGATCAATAGTAGCAGTGAGATGATCATTGCAAAGGACAGTTGGCGGAAGCATATGAATACGGTATTGGACAGGCTGACTGCGTATCCAAATGGCAATGGGATGACAACGCGTCGAGGGAATATCTGCGTCGAGCTTGATCGTGTTCATCAGGTAACTGTGCTAAATAAGGAGCATTTCCCAAATTGTTTCAACATGATGAGTATTGTCGCAACGGCTGTCATTAGTATGCGAACACGAGGTGCTGTGTACCAAGTAACTGGAGGTGTCCCCTTGTTGGTCGAAGCTTCCATTGGGCGCCTTCGTTGTTTAAAGTCGTGGCCCGAAAACCTTCTAACCATATCTATTGATAAGCAGGCAGAAGAGATCATTGACCATCCAACTATTACCACCGTCATCGATGAACCCTTTGTCTACGATGGAGCAATCAACTATTTCAATCACTGCGATCCGCAATTTCTAAGGCGCTTTGAAAACTTTATAACACCAATGGAGAACGCAAGCGTGAAAGGTGTCCTTTGGGAGGGAGTTGTACCTTGGATGTTGATAAACGTCTTGCGTGGAAAAAAGCTTGGAGATGTGGAAGACCTTTTCAGATGGAAGACAGAGAGGGTGATGCAGATGCTCGACGAGGAGATAGTAATCGCGAACTGGAATGAGCGAAACATTGGAATTATGAATAACGCAATCTCCATGACAGCATGTCTTGACGCTCATATGAATGCTATGGAGGTAGATGATGAGGAACGTATGGCGCCGTTCTTTTTTCCCGATTCTCATACATCAGGACCAGATCTAGTGTTCGTTTTACGGATTGGCGGGACAAAGTACCCGGTATTTCTGCAAGCGAAATTCTTGGACCAGGAACGGTTATCACCAAGTACCATCAAAAAGGCCATGAGCACAACCTTGGCGACAAAAGTGAATCAGCACTTGGAAAAGCCGTTAGATGAATATTGCCCTAACGGATGTTATTTCTCGATGATTGTGACGCTCTCATCCGAAGCAGCTGAAATCGAAGTGTTCGATCTGCAATTGACAGATAGTCTCGAACCAATACTCATGGTCCTTAACAAAAGCAACGGCAAAAGACTTATTGGTGAAGATTACAGTAAGTTTATTGAGTATATCCGTGCCAAAAAAGAATGAAGATAGCCGAGTAAAATCCCCCTAAAAAAATATGAAGATAACCGAGTAAAATCCTCAAATACATCTCTCTTGATCGGGGACTGTAATACTTGCACTATTTGCTATCGATTTTGTGGATTTTGTTTGATTTACTTGTTGATAATAGACAGGAGGTCCTCTTTTCGTTTCGAGTGAAAGTAAGAGATATTTACATTGTTTACGCGTCTGTGATTATTATGTTCTACCCGTGGGTTGCTGATTCGGAGATTACGACCTTACTCCTGGACAATACGCTTGATCATCGTACTTGTCTTTGATTCGGACATTATGCCATATTTAGGTATGGATCTATGCCCTTATACGAGAACTATACAACGAATTTGACGAAAAAGATTTATGAGATCTGATTCAAAAGCATGGCTTCCATCTTATTAATTCCCTCGTTCATTAAGACAAGGCTAAGTCCACTGAGGGATAGTCATCGTGGAAGACATAGTCATCATAGATGAACATGAAATGGATTCTGTTTTACAAACTTTATGCAGGAATATTAACGCTGATCTTTCTATAAGCTCATCTTCTTTGCTGGATAGAAACGCTCGAGTTATCTACGAATACCATTAGCTAATTGAATATAATACGCGAAAAAAAATACTGGTTTTTGAGCACACATTTATGTCATCCACGTACTATTTTGCGTCGACACCAACTCAAACCTGCGGTGAGGAGCACCATATCTTTGCCCAGAGTCAGGTACCTTTACTTCTGAATCAAAGGTGTGTTGCGCTAGCCCATTGTAATAGATTCCCCAACGCGCCAATCGGAATGCGTGAGATGGCAGTATTTAAAGGGACGCATGAATCCTTTTTTTTTTTTTTTGGCTCTGTTCATTTTACATCCCCGGTATGTACTTTTAATGGAATATGCATCCAGGATCACTCATGTCTTTTGATGTACTGTTTAGCCTGTATGACCTCTGTTCCGAACCGTCTCAGCTGTGATGGCGTCTTTACCCATCACTCAGGTAAATAAACATTGTCGCACTCAGTATCATTCATCTTGTACAATGGATCGCTGGACGTTGTATCGCTTCAAGCCCTCTGCAGTGCGCTACAATTGGTCACTCTTCAGCGCCAATCTTCTCCCCTCTCCCGCTTCCGCCCATCACGATGCGGGGTGGGGGAAACTAAACTGACGTCCAAATATTATTCCATTTACTCACCATGAACAAATCTTTATGCTGTCTATATGAAGTTCGCGTCCATCGCGGGGCCGCGTTAATGTAAGTAGTGTATGGATCTGTTGCCAACATATGTATTAACAAACGCATACTTGACTTTTTTATCGCAAAAGTGGCTCCTCATGGACGCAAAATTTATATAGATTAGCGTAAAACTTTGTTCAATAAACAGTATGGCTCTTCTACAATTCACGGGAACTACCGATTTCGATATGTGAGATCGGCTAAATGATATCCCCCGTGAAATTTTTCGCGGTTCGTATGGCCTGATTATTGATTTAAACAAAACCGGTCAAGGCTTGCGGTGAAATACGCTTTGTATTCTCTCGAGTGAATAGCTAGTACGCAGTATCTTCGACATTAAAGTGTTAGTCTGGGTGTTTTGTGAAAAAGAGCTGTGTGTGTTTTCTTTTCCCGTGCGCAACGGGCTTTTGGCGTGCACGATGTAAGTCGTGCAGATGGCAATAGTCGTCACGCAACAGAATTTGCTCTCCACTTCAGCGCAAAGTCACACGCAGAACCCAGTAGGACGGACGGCCCTTACCATATGTCTACTACGGCCAATATAACGAGAAGTACTACTAGCCCTGCGGAAGTCAGCGATGGAACAGAAGAATCTGTAGTTGAAACAGAACAAGCTAAAACAGTAGAATCTTGTGCACTGGATCCACCTGAGCCAGGTACATCGCACGAAGAGGAGAAACGACGCCAATCCATGAAGCGCCGTAACTACAAGTACTGGTCTGATACCGAGGTCCGAAAGATTTTGGAATGGATGACGTCTGAAGACAATGCTGGAAAGTTTTCCAGGAATAAGGCGCAGGTTTGTTTGTACTCTCCTCGGTATTTTGTGAGTCTTATGTTCTTTCTAGGCGTGTCGGGAAGTAGCAAAAGACTTGTTTAATGGCGACGAGTACATGGCCATTTCTATACGTTCCAAGCTCATGTCGTTGGAAAAGACGTACTTTGCAGCAGAGCGGTTACGCACTTCGTTAAGGGAAAGCAATATCGATGAACCCATTATAGCAGGTAAGAAGAAAAAAAAGAGGAAGAGGAGGAAGAATCGAAAAAAATAAATAAATTCAAATACACCCTAGAGAAAATTAAGGATTTTAGTCGGTTCCAGGAAGAAAGCCGACCTTTGTTTGCAACCCATGATTCCACAACACACGCTGCATCGTCACCACCTCCCTCAAATGCAACATCAACAGCGGTAACCAGCTCAACAACTGCTACAACAACCACTACTACTACTGCGGTGCCTACCGTCGTTCCCGCAGTCCCCCTGCACAATACAAACGTTACACATACGAATGGTAAACGTCCAATTTTGCCGCGTACGACGGAAGGACATGTTGTGGAGCCTACAGTAACAGTCATGCCATTTTATGAAGAACGTCTTTGTGGCATGGCTGCACCCTATTCTGGACCATTACCATCAAGGTAACTGTTGTAAAATAGAAATGGCTACGATCTGACAAAACCTATGTTGACAGATTACTTCATGGAAATGGGAAAAGAAGAGCCGAAGAGGATCATGAGGAAGAGGAAGAGGAGGAGTACGTAAGAGATAGGAAAACAGCACTCCGGCGGGCCCGGTATGCTGCAAGACAAGCCGAATTTGAAGCTCTCAAAGCAAAACATGAAGAGCACAAAATGGAATTTGCCGTTCGGTTGGCCGAGGTAGAAAAAGACCGAGATTTACTGGCGTTAAGGAAACTCGAACTCGAGTTGGAAATGGCGAAACTTAAGGCGAGTTTCTAGATAAAAGACACAAATCCCTTCCCACCTTCTCCGCTATAATTTGTATATTCACGACTGCCACACATGGAAAATAAACATAAAAAAAAAGCAAATAGCATTGTCAAACACCACTTTATATAACAGATTCACTGAAAAAAGAAAGAAAAGAAAAGAAAAAAAAAAGGGGGATACTACGTTATGCATCCTTCAAACAGGAAACGCCAAACACGAGCTGCGAAAAAGAGAAAAGATGGACCGAATCAGCGATCATCGAGACACGTACGCAAAGCGTTTTTCTTCTCTTACCTGTGTCTTGTAGCGTGATGTACGTATGTCAGTTGCAACGGGCAAATAAGCGGGTGCGGAGGTCTTTCTTTCTTTTTTTTTTTTTCCTCCCGTTGCTTTGTTCATACTCCAATGTCCAAACCAAGTCCCTAAAATCAACGTCGACCTGGACAACCAGTTTGTCCACTCGACGTGATTTACCCGCGGGTCTGGACATTGGAAGGAAGATTCAATCTGAGAAGTAATCGTCGTCGTCAGACATAAGCTGTTCAAAGTTGACCTGTATAGCTTTCTGCGTCAATGAATTGCCACGAGCCCAAGGATGTATCTTAATACTTTGTAGCGCAAAAGGCCTCCAATGCCGCCAAATCCTTTAACAAACTGGGAACCTTCTTGAGATCGGTTGGTGACAAATTCAAGCGTTGCACCAAAGTTTTTGTAATTCTCTGTAAACCATTCCAAGACGGGTGTGGCCTCGGCTATCTCCATCTCATTCATCGTATTTGGATCCTTGAATGGTTCTCGGGTTTTCTCATCCTGAGGTGTAGCAAACACATAGTGCTCGTTGTTCTCACTGTCACGAAGACGGTAGCGCGTGGCATCCAAGTTTTCCCACACAATTAACCGATCGACAGCGCCCAATTCGAGTGCTTTGAGAGTGTCGGATATGCCATAACATATCTTGCCCGTGTCTTGCGAGATTTCATCAAAGTACTGCTGAATTAGTTTCTTCTCTTGAACGAATTTAACCTTGGATAGAGCGTCAGCTGCAAGCTCGATAGCCTGATTAAATCCATTCTCGCCACCATAGGAAACATCAACCACTTTGACCACCTTGCTCTGAAGACGTTGATCAAACATGTCCGATTGCGCCAACTCATTCTTAAAATCGGCGGAACCAGCCAACACTAAACCAGCAACGTTTGTCTTGTCATTGGTAATAAAAAAGCTGACCGCAAGTTCTGCAATCTTGCGAACATAGTTATGCCGCTTTTCCTCACGCAAACGCGAGAAACGGAGAGCAGATTGACCACCGCGACCATGTTTCTTGGGAAGATCGACTTGCAATTTATGAATCACTTCTCGTGTATTGCCGGACACAGTGCCAAACAGAGCACCATTACCATCAATTACAATAAAACCAAATTTGGCATCCGCCTCCAAAAGTTCGGCTAAAGGCTCTGTGTGGAACTTATTATCACATAGATAGAGCGACGTATTGATTGGTTTATGGGGTTCAAAGTCAATGTTGACTTTTTTCTCCTTCCCCTCTTCTGTAATCACTGTACCGCAGTAAACCACCAGACCATTGGACGGGACTATATCCCTCTGTTGTCAAACATGCATGCGCTTTTTTTTTTTACTTCTTATTACCTTTGTTATACAACTTGAGACGTTGTTGTGTAGACGTGATGGCCCGCAGAACCGACAGTCTATTGACACGCGACTTGATATTTGATGCAGTTCCAAATTCGTCTGCCAGCATCCTACCCACACGAGAAATCTGGTCATGGGGAGCTACCATATTTTAACAAAAAAAAAACAAACGAAGCAGCTATCACTTACGAATCACCAAGGAAATCATTGAAGTTCCATTTCTGGAGTTATATATTTTTTTTCTTAGCATCCTAAAGGGGGCGGGGTATCAAACTTACCCTCGAGCGGCTTCCAAGCTCTTGATGAGTCGCTTGACTTTCCAGATCTCAATGTTTTGTTCAGCAGCAACGGAATCGTTCTGTACCATGACGCTCAATGCTAATGAGAAAGAAGAAAAAAGAATAAAAACAAACTGAACTAGACTCTAAAAAAACGCACTAAAACACATATTGAGTTCAGAAACGTCACGGTTACGTATGTCCCACACCTTGTTTCCTCAGGCTGCATGTTTTCCACTGCGGTGAATGATAACCCCATGAAAGAAAGGATACTAATCAACTTTCCCCTTTTGACATCCGCCACATGTGTTTGAAACCTCAAGACACCCATGTGCTTACCGCACAATCATTTTTTAGATGCTGGCTTTGTTTCATCTACCTAGGATCCCATGAAATAGTGGATAAGCGTTCAAATCAATGCTATTTTGCAGTGAAAAGACGTAAAGAAGTGTAGTATTTTCTGATGTCCTTGAGGATTTTCCACCTGCATTCATTAAGGGCAATGCTTCAGCCAGAATTTTAACTGGGATGGCAAAAGGCGATCGAAATGTGCAGAACGAAAGAGACAAAAAGCTCCTTTATGCAGTTTAAACATCTTGATATATCATAGAATGATAGTATAGACCGCCTACTGCAATTGTGTTAGGTACAGCACGTTGGGATACACATATACGCTGCGATCTCTCTCTTCTTCTGGCGGTGTTTAAAAGTCTGGTCATTAATTAAAGGATCATTCTCTTCAGACACTTGAGGTTCAGGGCAAAATCGCGTAGAACTCTCAAAAGCCATATGTTGTGCACTAAATTGGTAATTGCTGTGAGCTATACGTAGTAAGCTCCTACAATGCAACCGTGCTTGGCTATAGAGCAGCAAATGCTTGCCGAGTGTGAATTGGAAAAAGCTAATCGATGTTTCCTTGAAATCTGATTTTTCAAACCGACGACAAATATTGTTAATCCGATGGGACATGTGCTGCGCATAATGACACTCGCAACCTTAACAAATTTTGCTGAAATGACTTCTTGGGTCTGTATGTGATGACTAGACTGAAGACACTCACCAACAAGGATCATGAAAGCAGGTTCACACGCATTTTATTGGACAAGGTAATCAGATTTAAATGAAGAAGCTCTTAACGTCATGTTGCTGAGCATTAGACGTCATCGGTTTTCCTACAGTCATGAGAGGTGGCGAAGCGTCGATGACACTCTTAATGATCGTTGATAACGATAGAACTGCTTACGAACGGTGGCGTTGACGTCTGATTATCAGATGAAAGGTGGAACTAATGTGAAGGGATAAAAGAAATGGAACCATTTTTTATTAAGTTCATTTTATGTTGATACTAGAGACAATGCATATACAATTGATCATATAACGCGTATAGTCAATCCCAGTAGCTACCGGAGATATCATTATGTGGAAAACGGAGCTGAAGAAAAAAGAGAATTCATGCGTCCCTTTAAATACTGTGCATTCCGATTGGTGCGTTGTGGCGTGCCTGTTGCAATGGACCAGCTACAATACATCTTTGATGTAAAAGTTGTCTGGCTCTCTACGCAAAAGCCTACTGATCCTCAGCACAAGATTGGTTTGATAACGACTGCAAAATGATATTTGGATGACGCATATGCTATCTTCCAAAATCAGCATTCCTGACTTACCATACAATTTCTAAATTGGAATAATGACACGATGACACGAACGCTTCCAGAAACAGAAATACACGGCTGGATTTTTAGCCGATGTGTCTGGACATAAACACAGTTGTTCGAAGGATGCGTGGTGGCTGAAACTCTGAAGTGTAGGGCTTTGCCTATATATACCCGATTAAGGATTGTAGGGTTTATGAATTACGTCATCGGGGTCATCGGTGTTCTAACTTTTTGTAGGAGGAGCTTCACACAGAGCTGCGCTTACCAGAACATTGTTTCCTCATGGCACTCAAACGCATTCAACGAGTTGAGTTGGCTACGCTACGCTTCTTGGATGAAATGCTAACGAATCGCTGGGGTGTTAGGAATTAGGCGACATTTTGCAGAATCCTACACCAGGTATTGCTGTTGTCGCAGAAGAAGACGACGTGTTTCGCTGGCAAGGTAAAGCGCTGCATTTTTATTTTATTTTATTTTATTATATTTGGTTGTTCATACGTGGGAATTGTAGGTTTAATAGCTGGACCGGTAAGTGACATATCTGTCCACACACCTTTTTCTTTGTTAAAAAAGGAGATTGTATTAGGACGGTAGCCCGTACAAGGGTGGCACTTTCAAGTTAGATATTGTGTTTTCTGCGGATTATCCTTTCAAACCACCAACCGTACGTTAATTAATCAAAAAAAACGAACTAAAAATGGGGGACTTAGCTCTTTTCGATTTAGATCAAATTTATGACCAAAATATATCACCCTAACATTGATGACGACGGTGCGATTTGTTTGGATCTCCTTAAACCAGACGTGTGGAAACCGGCAACCAGAGTGATACAAAGTAAGATGACATCTTTAGCAACTGGAAGAATAACGTGATCTTTTAGTTTTGGAGGCTTTGACTGTTTTACTTCAAGAGCCAAATCCTGATGATGCCTTGGTTGCATCTATTGCCGAAGTATACAATGGTAACCGTGCAAAATTCATGAAATTGGCCAAAGAATATGTTGACAAGGTAAACCATATTTGCATTGGAACCACAAGTGTTTAACCGACCCTTCCTTTTAGTATGCTTCATCGTCAACAAATTAGATGGACCGCTGGTAGTTTGTTTGTTTCATTATGCTTTCCTTCTCCCTTCAAAAATCACATAACTGCACACACGCTTTCTTTGCATCCAAATATTGTACATTTCCGTTGACTGCCAAAGAAAAAAATAAGAAAGAACCAAGTCCCATCTTTACGTCAAGATGGCATCATTTTCCTTGGTTTCTTTTTTCTTTTTTTTAAAAAAAAAGGGATTGCACATTGGGTGAGAGGTTCTTATTTTATTTTATTTTATTTTGGTGGACAGATTAAGATGATATAGTGGGTGTAAATACGGAAGTAAGGTGTTTGCTATGCACAATATCAATCACAGGGAAGGCCGAAGTCAACGGTTCTTGATGGATATCATCAACAAAGACGAAATGTTGATGTGTTTTGTAATAACTCCGTGCTACTCTCGCCATCCATTCTACTGTGGCATGATCATCGTCTTTCTGCAGATCCATCTGTAAAAAAAAAAAGGAAAGTTGTAAGCATTCATTTAATTTTGACGTCTTGTAGTGCATGGAAGACTTACTGGATGTGCCCAGTCGCGCATCACATGTAAATTGTTATTACTAAGATGAACGGTAATCGTTGCTATCGCATCTCGTGCTCTAAATGGACATTGGTAAGTTCTTGTTTTGGTTGGAAAGGGGGAGATGGGGACCACATACCTGTCCGCAGCATCTTTGCATGCAATATGCTGTTTGATCCGATCCATGACGTCGTAACTTAAAACAACATGCCACCGGCCAGCGAGGGGGTTCAAGTGAAACTAAAAGCCTAGGGCGTAAGCGAGAGAACTTTCTATCGCTTTACCGGGATTTGTCTTACCTCCTGTGCTGCTGTGGTAAGACGGTCCAGTATTGTAGGGTCAGCAATAAGATTAGCCACACTGGTGCACAAGAAACCGCCTGAATTTTTTGGATACACCTCGACTGCAGGCAAGATTTTATCGCATGCGAGATTTTCCAATCCAAATTCCCAAATATGTGTTGTACTTGACTGTTTTGCCGATTTCAGTTGATGCTGGAACAGACTTCTGTCAAAACGATCAAACTGAGAGAGAGAGCAAATCAAGTAAGTAAGTGAGTGAGTATAAAGTGACGTGCGTCCCTTGGTGTTTATTTTAGTTACCAGCATAATTTGAGGGGTTTCTCCGTCTTTTGGTTTTGGGAACTGTGCTGTTGCATTTTGGAGCATGCAGGCTAGGCGTGAAGTACCAAAGACTTGGACAGTTGTGTGTGGTTTAACCGTTTCAACCAACTAAACAACACATTCTAAAAAACATGCTCTTTTGAATTTTTTTTCCCATTCCAAACTTACTGCGGGTGGAAATTGTAACAGTCTTGCAAGTAAAAGCCACGAGAATCCAGAATGAGAGACAATATCTATCTCTTTGTGAAGGGGAAGATAATCTATGTTTTTGTTCCGCACGTTTGCTTGTGCGGCAAGATCTTTGATGTAGACAGCGAAGAAATTGGCGTGCGGCTGGTTGGATGGTAAACTAAGGAATCGATTGGCTGCTTCTGCGTGAGGTATGATAGCCAGTGCATCCAGGATATACTCTTCCATTTGAATAATACCAACCTAATCAAATAAAAAGTTCATTGGGAAAAAACGTCTTTTTTTTTCTTTGGCTGTGAAATGTTTTCCAAGACCTACCAACTGGTTCACCTGCAAGAAGCTTCGGAGTTTACTAAAGATGACCAGATTCATCTGTGGTTCCATTTCGAAGATACTTGTTTCCCGTTGCTGGCATACGCGTTCAAATTGTTTGATAGGCAGATAGGCGACAAGATGCAGATGAGGACCTTTATTGATGCGTTCCGCTTGTCGCAGAAATTCCCTGTGATGCACATTAATATCTGGAGAGCATGGGGGAAACACCTTGCAGCTCACTTTGCGCTCGCGGCGTGGGGAAAGCGTTCGGGAACCGATTTGAGTTGAATCCCTCCAAGATCTCGTTTCTGCTTGAAAAGGGACCCTTTCCAGGTAAAGGATTGTTCCGGCACAGGCGATCGACGAGGAACCACATTTCTTCTTGGATCACGTGATGAAACAAGAGGCCGTTTGAGGGAGGCATGAGCAGGCGTTGGCGAGTGTTTCTGAGGAGAAGATGGGACTTTGGGGGCAAACGAAGACGTTGTCTTTGACAGTTCCGTTGATCGAAGGGTTGCATGGCTGACAACAGGTGAGCCTCTTGGTGACTGGTTGTGAATGGATGTCGTGCTGGGAGGTTCCATTGCTTCTTGTTGTTGTTGTGAAACGTCCTGCGATGATGGGTTGGATAATGCTTGGCCAAACAAAAGGGAAGGTTTGGTCTGCATAGTTTCCGGTCTCAATGTTTCACTGGGTTTCGCCCATAACGGGTCAACGTGTGACGTTGCAGACCAATCATATCGTGATCCAGCACGACTCGATGAACTATGACCTCCACGTTTCGCTGTTTGATCTGCTTCATGGCCATGATATTCACGCGTCCCCTCCATACCATTCATTTCTCCAATACTACTTTTATGTGAAGCTGATTTGGATTTGACGGCTATCTTTGTGGCCAGATCAATGATGTCGAATGTAGAACCTATATATTTATCTAGATTAATTTTTTTAGCTTGTGTTGACGCGTGCATACTCGTTTGTGGCGGGGGGCTTTTTATGTTTGCTAATGATTCTAGCGGTCTTGTGGAAGACTTTGGAGGTATCTTTGAGATGGCAAGAGGAGTAGTCGATGATGTTTTTGGTGTCATTTGCAGCTTGGACGTGTTTGTAGATAATTTTAAGGTCGTCTGTGATGCTGGCATAGTGGACGATTTGGAGGAACTCGCTTCCGACGATGGTTTTGATTTTAGGGTGGAAGGCATGACGAACAGTTCCTGAAATGTGGAGGGCGATTCTTTGTCATTCCCTGACGAAACGCTGTCCGTCTGTTCTTTATTTGTCGCTTCTTCTTCGGTTTTCTGTGTCGATAATGCCTGAAAGAAGAAAACAGTCAGGCGATGACGGTAATCATTGACGGGCTCACCATAGAGCATGGCGGGGAAGTTTTCCTTGATTGCGATTGTGTTGTCGATTGTTTACTACTTGTTGGTTTGGGTGAAGAACCGCGTCCTATCGATTCCAAATAGGCTCGGAGGACGTCTGGACAGTTGAGATTCTCCTCGGGTTCCCATGTATTATATCTATATCAAGAAACGAAATGGGGCATTGGACGAAGCAAGTTAAAAAAAAGTGCTCTCTAATGGAGTGTAAGCTGATTTGATCGGGAGGACACGGTTAATTAGGAACGATGGACGAACCACCTTTCATCGTAGTTTTTCCACTTGATCTTGTATTCATATTTGTTTGGACCAGCTTTTCTTCGTCCAAGAATTTTCTCTACTTCATAGTAGAAATCGTCGTCTTCTTCGTCCGATAAAGTGACGTTCATGAATAATACACGTACACGCACACAGAAGAAAAAGTATTCAAAAATGGGAGAGTTTTTCTTTTTTCTCGAAAACTTGGTTTCGGTGTTTCTTTTTTAATTGCCGCCTGATTTACACGAGGCCATCGTAAAGTGAGAGAGCCTGAACAATGGTTTGATCTTTTTTGCTTCCTTCTTTAAACTCATCCATCGTTAATAGACCATCATTATCCTGAGTTTGATTTGTAAATTAGCCAAAGAATAGAAATGAACGTGTTTAAACTTACGAGATCCATCAGTGCAAAGATCTTTTGTACTCGTTTTATGGGAGTATCTTCGCTTGGTGGTAACTTGACCATATTGCCTGTCATTTTGTAGATCGCTTCGACAACGCATAGCATTTCATTATATGAAATCAATCCATCATTATTAATATCGTACAACTATAGTCATGTTGTTGTTATTAGAGGCTGTCAAAGCTGTCAGAATCCAACTGTTAATTACCTGAAAAGCCCCTACATGGGAGTAAGGAGAGCAAAATCAATCAATCAATCAGCGTGAATTCCTTCCACTTGTAATGTTCTTACAATAAAGTTTTTCATCAACTCTACCACGGCTCGTTATAGACAAGGCGCATATAAATTCCTTAAAGTCAATGGTGCCGTTTTTGTCTTGATCGAATACATTGAATACATAGTCGGCAAAGAAAGAAGGATCACCAAAAGGAAAGAATTGCTTGTAGATCTTTTGAAAATTAGTTTTGTCCAATGCTCCTGATGGACAATCTTTTAGAAAGCCACGATACCTATATTGACAACATTTAGGTTTCTTTTTTTGACAGACAATACGTTACCACTGCTGTAACTCTTTCCTATCAACTGATAAAAACAATGAGGATGAGAATTATTATTATCTAAAGAACTTTTAATTGATAAATCTTACAGTAAGTACATCTTTGAAGGTCGTTTAGTTCCTCTGTGCTAAGTTTACTGTGTGCCTTCCCCATGGTAAGAAGAAAAGAAAAAAAAAAGAAAGAGGAAGTAACGAACCATAGTCTTTTTATGGACTGGCGTGGTTTGAAAATGGATGGAATAGAAAGCAGGAGTTAGATTGGATAAGAATACTGCATTTTGCAAACCTATTTGTACAACTCGGAATACTTGTTGTATTGAATTCAATCACACATAAAACCGCGGACGTACCTACTTCTGCATTAATTGCTTTCCATTCATGCAAATGTATCCACGTGCAGGATACGCGGTTACTGTTTCATGTCATTTCCACAAGTCATTAAACCATAGAATTCCCGAAGCGAATTCTGTAAGTAGTCTACTCACAACCAGTCAGAAAGACTTGAAAGCGACGGTAATCCTTGTTTGGACGATAAAGCCTTTCGGGACATCCGAGATCATATCGTATGTATTTAGTAATGTAAACCAAAAATTATCTTCTTTTTGTAGTATAATAACCCTTGTTTCATCGCGTTCCACAGAATTTGCATTTTTGAATGCCATGCTGAATACCGTCCACAGCAACAACCTCGCATAAATTCCTTATTTTGCATAGCGATAACTATGTATGTGTATCTAATGGCATGTACCAGTCACTCCATACTCGCTTATGTCCATCTCGTTAATGATCTACAAGGAAGGACAGGATATAACCTCGAGCTCAGGTTCCAGGCAATAAAACAACTAACCCCTTCCATTTTGCCTGTCAGCAAGTCATACTACTATTCCAGTTAAACCATCCTGACGTTGTTCACAACTGTCAGACTTCAAATGTATATAAATATATATATGTCATGAGAGAATCTTCGACGGGAACGTATCCGAAAATCGAACTTTCGCGGATTATGATCTCTCTTCAGCAATATTCATGTTAGTACCAATGGCTCCTATTAAAATCAGTCATAAGCACTTAAAAAAAACTGTGTCGGAAACCATTTATTCTTGTCTTTCCCCCTAACAATCTATAAGAGGTGCGCAAATCTGAAAAGAGAATTTGATCGAGGATAGTGGATTTAAACTGAGTTATTGTGAACAATGGCTTGGGATGAGACAGCGTGGTCTGTGGGCACTTGGTCAAAGCTTGCTATCCGATGATCCACATTGAACCCCAGACAGTTTCCTGTTTCTCTCCCACTTACTTGCTCCTTTTGCTCCATCAAAAGAATATACAATAGGAGACATCTCGCATTTTTCTTTTTTTTTCCCTTTTTTTGTTTTGTTTTATACAATCATCATGGGGAAAATCCAAAAAAAGAGAAATGAGAATGCGTTATGTTGAATGAGTGGGTAAAGAAAAAAGGAAAAAAAGAAGAGGGCACAGAGAGAGGTAGACGGGAAAAAATAGGTAGTTACGTAAGAAAAGAGACAGAGAGAGAGATAAATATAAAAAGAAGTAAACACAAATAAATAATAGTAACATTATACTTAGAGGATGAAACACTTGTTCTTCCTTTCTTTCTTTGCCTTGGTCTTAGTACCTGAACGCAAACCCTCACGTTGAGCACGAATAATCTTGACAACTTGATAAAATGAACGTTCCACATTGACACATGTCTTTGCCGATGTCTCAATAAAGTCACATGCCAAACGTTTAGCCATTGCGTAGCCTTCTTCGCGTGTCACCTCACGTTCGGTGACCTTGTCGCATTTGTTGCCAACTAACATCAGTGGCACATTGTCGACATCCTTCACGCGAAAGATCTGGTCACGGAAACGTTCAACTCGTTCAAAAGTCGAACGTGACGTTATCGAATAGACCAACAAAAAGCCTTCACCATCTCTGTTGTCAAAAATTCAGTCCGATACATTCTTCCTCTCTCTCTTTTTTTTTTGTTCCTCTTTACCTAATCCACTGATCACGCAAGGCAGTGTATTCCTCTATAGAAGACAAGTTTCAGTCTATCCGCCGTTGCCAATGTCGTTTCCAGTTACCTTGACCAGCTGTATCTAGTACTTCGAGAACACAAGGCTGATCATCAATGACTACTTGTTTACGGTAAGAATCTTCAATAGTTGGATCGTACGTCTATGTGTATTCCATGTTGTTAGTTTCTTTTCTTTTCTTTTGTACATGTAAGTTCTTTACACACCTCTAATAATTGCTCTTGGTTAGTTTTTTATTGTCATGGAAACAAAAGATAGCAACTTACCAACAAAATGATTAAGACAGAGCTAGATAAACCAAAAGAAGATGAATATTCTCGTTTTCTTTTTGTGTATTTCTTTTTCTTTTTACCTGTATAGTCAATGCTGTTTTTCCAACACCACCATCACCTAAGACGACAAGCTTATAGAGCATCATTTTTGATAGTATGTCTTTTTTTTTATGTTGGTGACACAATAAATATAGGAAAAGTAAGCAGATTTGAGGGACAGGGTGTGACGAAGCAGGCGGAAAGAAAAAGCACGTTGTTTTTTGCCAGGTCCACACGAGGTAGTAAGAGAAAATTGTGGGCAGAAATATAATAGGTCAATAGAAAAGAGAGCATTTAGGTTAGTCTTTTTTTTCGATAAACAATAGGTTTTCATTTTTCCTCGCACCCCTCGCCATGTCCATTTTAAAAGGGGTTCCGGGATGACTCTCATTACGTTACCGGTTGTTTTTGTAAAGGAGTGTACGCAGCAAACGGAAGTATATTATATATACTTGAAAAAAAAAGCGTTAAAGAAAAAAGAGTGAAAGAGAGGCAAGGAAAAGGGGTACTGTAGTATAATCAAAGAAACCAAGTAAAATATATAAAATAAGACGGCAAGGAGAAAGTGACAAAAAAAGAAAAAGAGAGAGGGAAAGAGAAGAAACAGGAAAATAAAATAAAAAAAGAGTGAAAGAGTGAGAACATGTAACACGATTGGATAATACAAAAAAAGTTGTGTTTCCAAAAGGGATACAGTCACTGAGAGTTAAAAAAGTCAACGCCAAACTTCGTAATACAAACTATCTTTATCAAGTAGAGAGAGAGATACAAAAGGTGAGAGAACGTGGATCAGGGAAAGAACTTCTGGAAACATGCACAATTTTAACATGCGACTGTGAACTTTTTTGCGTTTCTTTATTCAGGATCTTCGAGGTATAGCTGTTTTACGACTGGTTGTGGCTGCTGTAACCGGTTGTTGAGGAGGAGGACCATGATGTTGTTCCCATTCACGCCAATCGTGGAACTTGCCGAGATAAGTTATCGGTGGTCTTGGTCGGGTGCCAAACAGGTGATCGACGTGATTAGACGATAAGAAAGCTGCCACGAGGACGAAAATATGAAATGGAATAATGGCAAAGGCAGCTGTATATGTTTTGACAAGAAAATTCATCTGGAAAAGGTAAAACTTGTGCTGACACCCTGGAAGAAGTGATTCGGCCCAACAACGTGTATAGTAAGTCGCATGATCGGATGGGTTTGTAAATCCGCAGCAGTGAAGCTTTTTGTGTACTTCTTAGTTATTCCTTTTTTTATCAGAATAAACTTACGTTGTCTTGTATTAAAAGACGTTGTTCTGGGGTAAACTCATAACGCCATGTCATTCCTAGTTGTGTCTTCAAGTTCCACTTGTTGCCTTTAAACGCCAAATAGCCAACCGTAGTAATCAATCCAAAACAAGGCCATAGCATCAACGAATAAAGCCCTAATAGATATCGACTCCGACGTCGAAGACCTGTCAAACCCACACCAGCTGACAATACACATAACAGAGAAGCGAAAAAAGAGACTAAAAAGAGAGGAATTAGTACATCAATACCTTCCCCCTCCTTACCTGTCAAGATGCGTTTATTGGTGATCAAAATCACAATAGCGTAAGGATACCCTATCATCCCACCATTAAAATTCGACATATAAAAGTTAACTTGCTTTTTTTTATTTACCTTGTCCAAAAGTTAATAGAGTGCCAATGAGAAAAAAGAATCCGTAACCAAGCAACTTCATTTATTAGTAGTGTTTCCATAGATACAGATAGATACCATCAAATTGGAGAAAAGAAGCACCCATCGTGCCAATGGCCATCCATAAATGGTGGGAGGTTCTCGTCTTATATCTACACGCCCAAAAGATCGGAATCGACTACGTTCATGATCTATTGACTTTTCATCTTCAGGAATCTCTTTTATCTCCTTTATCTCCATGATAAATAGAAGGAAGAAAACTTGAAATAACCGAGGATAATTTCCTTTTTTCTTTCTTTGCAACACATTTCATTTTTTTTAGATACATGAGGAAAAAACAATAATTACTCATTTCAAACAAAGAAGGGTATGCGCAAAAAAATCAAAAATCAAAAAAAAAAATCCTGCGTCCATGTCACGTATGTGCGTGCGATTGTGCATGCATGCATGTGTGAGTGTTGCGTGTGAGTGAGTGTGTGTGATGTATGCTGGAGTGAGTGAATGAGTGAGGGCGTGTGTTGTTGTCTGTGTTTCTCAGTGTACGTGTGCGTATGCGTGTGCGTGAGAGTATGTGTCTGTGTTGTACCGTGTGTAACCAGAAGAAAGGAGATAAGACGGAGGAAAACGATGGGTGCGAAGAAGCAAGGAGGTTATATACTTTCTTTTCTTTCTTTTTTTCTCTTAAAAAAATCTCGGGATCAAGAGGCCATCACCATGTTCTTGACGTTCTTCGGTGTCGTATCGTCGTTAAGATGTTTGGAGTTGTATCGTAGAGCTGAAAGTAAAGTGGAAGTACTGGACTCATCCGGAACAGAAATAACCGTTTGAATTATTTTTACAGAGTTTTTAATCTGATTTTTTTTTGTCGTGAGCAAAGTGAACGCACAGACCATCATCTCTTGACTTACACTGATGGGGGAACTTTTAGAGAATGCTCCACTTTGATCAATATGATCATATAGAATAATTGAAACTACCATCACCTTCAGACAATAACTCAATGCCTCTGGTCGTTGTGATCTAATAGAATATTTAATCTCTGGTGATCATGTCCTTTCCTCTTACTTACCTTTTCCTGTTTACTGTTTGAAAACAAGTCGCCCAAAGTGCTACAAGACATTCTGCTACATTGTTTTGTAGTCGATTCTCCGTGACAAACTTGGTGGTTGTTTCAATAACGCAGTTCAGTAATGGCGTAGGGTAAGCGATGAATAATGACATGCGATTGGCTTGATCATCCTCAATCATGGCGCTACGTAAATCCGACATGCCTTGATTCGCACTTTGTTCCTCATTACCACTATAACGACCTCGTTGAAGCATTCGACGATAGTATGAGAAATCATTCTGAAGTGTTGAATTTCGCATCTATTTTAACATGTAAGATGTTTAGCTATCTCTATAGCATCTGCTTTTTCTTCGGTTTACCTTTAAATAATCAAACTCAAACACAAAATCAAGTACATCTGCCAATAACTTCATCAAACCTTGATGTTTTTCAAAATGTCTGTCTTGACAAATGGTGCTGAGTAGCCGCGGAATTCCGTCCTCTATCAATCCAAGTTAGTGATTTCTTTCTCTTTTTTGATGGAAAACTTACGCAGATCTGAGGCATACTCATAAAAATCACGCAACATGTCCACGGCAGGTAACACAGCTTCCCAGGCTTTGTTTTCATTCTCAGGAGTAGGTGTTGCAATGGCGTTTCGTATAAGATCAGATGACGGTTCATATTGTTTTAACATTTGTAATAAGCCAGGGCCAGGTTCAACAAGCAGCTTTGATAATTCATTATACACAGTCAGTTCATCCGATGAAGGTGTGGCAGCTAACCAAAAAAGAATAATTAATCTCTCCGTATGTGCATCCGGTCATTTTCCCCTTCCCCCGCCTTCTCCTTAACTGCAACTCTTTTTTTTTTGTTTTACTGCGTACTTTCAATGTCAAATCCGAGCTCAGGTACTGTCGCGTCAGTGCCACGGAGACTTAACCCAGACAAAAGTTGACCCATGACGACAAGGAGAAAATTAAGCGTAGTCTGCGTCGTACAGATGGATGCATTTAATAACTGTGTTGTCCATTGAAATACACTATTTTTCTTTTCCCTCCACAACTTACACTTTTAAAACAACAAAATGAGAAGCTTGGTTAGACTGTTGAATATCTCAATCGTAAAGAAAAGGAAAGGAGGGGTATCTTTAAAAGATCACACAAAAAAAGTATAACAGAAGATAATAAACAACGGACCGGAAGATTAGACGAATGCCGTACTGTCTCTTTTCAAAGTGTCAACAATAAAGAGAAAGAAGAAGAAAAACAGTAAAGAAAATAAAATGAATCTTAGTAACGAAATGACGAACAGAAAGGAAGACAGATGAGGAAAAGAAGAAGAAAGAGAAAAAATAAAAACTGCTTCCCATTCGGGTAAGTGAAAAGACGTATCGCTGGGTTTCAAAGTCGGTCCCATCCGCGGAGTTGGGAAGAAGTGTTTATTTGTTTTCAACCTCACTTCCCAAACCGAAAAGAAAACACCCTTTGTACAACACCTCTTTACTGCCTTATCTAAATGATATGTATATATATATACATATTATATGTCATAGAGATCTTTTTCTCTTTGATCTCAAAATATAGAAGCAAGTCACCAACCCCCTCGAACAGATAAACTTTCTCTTGTGTACACATTTTCTCTAGATCAACAACAACAACGACAAATCCCCTTCTTCTCTATTCATTCAACGTAACACTTTCTATAGAAAGTTATATAAAGGAATCATTGTTTCTTGTTAAGAGGAAAAATCGATGAAAACTGTTCCCATCTTCATGGATGTAAAACACGGGAAAATGAAATAGCCTTGGCTAAAACCGGTGCGATTCTTCTTTTTCACAAGTATGATTGCCCATAAGAAAAAAAGGAGGTGGGTATCACTTCAAGGGGGTTTAAAAAAAAGAAGAAAAAGCATACGCATAGAGCACACATTGTTCCTCTCTTTTTACTTCTACCGATGGTCAAACATTACGTGGGTTTCAGTAAAGCTTTATTGAGTGATTTCGGCCTTAATCTTGATACCATCGTGATAGACAGGTTGTTCAGGATTGTTTGACCCCTGTTCAAAGTTAGGCGCCTTGGGTATAAGACCTACAAGCACGTGTACATGTTCATTCACAATCCCTCTTTTTTGGTCGTCTTACCTAGAAATTCAAACATCTTTTGATCATCCGTAAACTCATTATTAGGTGTCGTAAGCAACTTGTCTCCTGTAAAAATCGAATTGGCTCCGGCCATGAAACACATTGCTTGCTCCGAGACTGAAAATCGTACACGTCCAGCCGATAAACGCACCATCGATCGGGGCATCACAATACGAGCGGTAGCAATCATTCGCACCATCTCAAACACAGAAACAGGCTAAATTATCATGTAGATAAAGATAAGTAAGATGAAATAATGTGAACCTTCTAAGGAGCGCCTTTTTTCTTTAAAAAAAAGTTTATCTTACCTCTTGATCTTCCAATGGTGTGCCCTTCACAGCTAAAAGAGCATTCACAGGTACACTCTCAGGATGCTGGGGCAGCGTCGCCAAGGTATGAAGCAATCCCACACGATCTTCTTCAGCCTCTCCAAGTCCAATAATTCCACCCGAACAGACGGAAATACCAGCATCTTGTGCGTGACCAATGGTTTGCAACCGTTCATCGTAACTACGCGTGGAGATGATCTGGATGACAAAATTGAATTGATAAGAGAAATTGCAAATAATCTCCGCTCACCTTTGGATAATATTCTCGGGATGTATCCAGATTATGGTTGTACGCCGTCAAGCCAGCTTCCTTCAATTGCTTGGCTTGCGTCTCATTCAACATACCCAAAGTACAACACACCTCCATCCCCATGCCACTAGAAAAACAAAAGAGAAAAAAAAGGCTTCAGTGTTCATGTTTGGACTACCTTTCCACCTACCGAATGGCCTTGACATAAGATAAAATCTTATTAAAATTGGATTTGCGGCCAGCCAAATCTCTCCACGCCGCACCCATACAAAACCTTTTAGCCGTTAGCCAACCTCTGTCCAACAAACACGCTCTTTTCTTTTTTTTTTTTAGTACCTTGTACTGCCTGCTTCTTTTGCACGTTGTGCGGCCTCCAGAACAGCACCTGTGTCGAGAAGCTTTTGAGCTTTTACTGCCGTCTGGTGTCTTGATGATTGAGGACAGTACTTGCAGTCTTCCGTGCAACCACCTGTCTTAATAGACAGTAACGTACATTGTTGCACCTCGCGAGGATTAAAGTTCTCACGGTGTACTTTAGCCTAGTGCGGAGATCAATATTTAAACACGGGCCCTGAACCCCACAAAAAACAAAGAGTATACTTACACCATGATACATCAGATCTAGAAAAGGGGAATTGTAAATCTCCTGGATTTCTTCTCTGCTCCAATCGTTCCGCAAAGGTCCTTCAGCATGAAGAGCTGCTGCTGATAGACCTGAATGCACTTTTTGCATTGACGCAACAGCTGCTGAACGAGAAGCAGTTGCTGTGCTATAGAAACGGAAACTTTGTGGGATCAGACGCAAGCTAGACATGGTGTACCAAAAGAAAGAAGAAAAGAACGAGGAAAAAGGTTGATCTAAAGAAAAAGACGCGTTTTATCCAAGCTATCGTCGGCTTTTCAAGATTCCATTTGCCGAAATTCTATGACGGGTCTTCACCAACTGACTGACACCCAAGTCTCATTTGAAGCGATCACGTTAAAATCCGCTCTTGATAATGTAGATCATTGGTATTAGAACAGATGGATACAAAGTACTTTGTTCTTTTCACCGTGATTTAGTACATTAGGTCCTTTAGAGGAAGTGTTCTAGAGTGCCATTGCCTACTGCTTAATTGATAAGAATTCCAGATTTTGGGGCACAGGGTCTCTTGGTGGACTTAAAGTATTGAGACGGCGTCCAATGTGATAAGGCCCGTGGGTGCAATTAAGAAGCAATAAACAAAGATAAAGGATTAGGAGGTGTACAATGGGCTCCGGTCAGTAAAGAACATCAACATTTCAATTACAGTAGCCAACATAGACCATGTTATTATTATCGTGGGCAACTTCTCGACGCATACAGTTGCTCCCCGAAAACTATCTGGCGGGTGGATGCGTCTTGATGTGTTTCTATGCTTTGCCACAGCTTGTGCAATTGTTACAATACAAAACTCTATGCAAATACTGATTTCCGCATTCAGCTGTCGGTGACTGCATCTTGGAACAGCGTGCGAGGTACAGGATCGGGATGTGTCGTTAGGAGCGAAATGTAGCAGAATTCCATGTTAACCTCAATTTGATTGGATAAAAATGGCAACTTCAAACTTTTTTTTTTTTGGTGGTGCGAGAGCCAATTGCTTGTCCAGACGGATCCCAAAAAAATCTGCACTTTTTTGGGGAGTACCTGAACCCATTTTAGGCCCAACAATGAGAGCGCCGCTGATAAATTGACCAACTTGTCGTTTTCTCGCTGTTCCTTTCGGGAACCGTCATGTCCTTGCCATTCCACCCTACTCGTGCATTCCAGGCGTACCAGCTCTTTGCGGCAAACACGAATGTCGGCAAGACTGTTTTTGCTACAGGTCTCTGCAGAGCTGCCGCCCTAGCTGCCAAAGAAAAAAATAGACACGTCTATTATCTGAAGCCCGTGCAAACAGGTTATCCTGTCGACAGCGACCAACGGTAATCCATTTCCCCGCTTATTTCCTTGCCTAAGCCTTGTCTATCTAGACACGTCGCAAAGTACACATCTTCAGTGCAGACGGATACGCTTTACACCTATCCAGACCCCGTCAGCCCCCATATTGCCACGCTTCATGTAAGTCACTGCATGAAAATGAAAGAGAAAGATCTAAAAAAGAGATGGTGCTTCAGCCTCCAGCGGATGATCAAGTACTGGCCAATACAAAGCAGAAAATTCTAGAATACGTTCGCCATGCGAAGCAGGGTGGTTCGCTTTTCCTCGAGACAGCCGGAGGCATCCATAGTCCTGTCATGTCTGGTAAAACAAAGAGTATAAAAGGAAGAAGAAAAAGGCGCTTAGTCATCTTGAAGGCACATCACAGGTCGACTTCTATCGTCCCCTACGGCTACCAACGATTCTAATTGGTGATAGCAACCTGGGTGGGATTTCTACAACACGTACTGCGTATGAATCCTTGCTGCTACGAGGCTATGATATTCCTGAAATCCTTCTTTTCGACAATCAGCATTATCGTAACCATGACCTGTTAGCACGTCGCTTGGACAACGTCGACGTGACAACTGTCCCCACGCCACCTGCTGCATTGGAAGATCCTGTGCTCGAGGAAAAGTCGATGGCAGCTTATTATGAACAGCTCGATGAATATCTCTTGCCTGTAGTTCAGCGGCTGGACCAGAAGCATGAAGCAAGATTTGCACGTCTCGAGACAATGGCGCAAAAATCCCGCGACACCTTCTGGTGGCCGTTTACACAACATGGCAATGTCAAGAACGTGACAGTCATCGATTCCGCGCATGAAGATAACTTTGTGACTTACAGAAACTCTCCCAAAGATGGCCAACTGGAGCCCAAAGAAATGTTTGACAGCTGTGCCAGTTGGTGGACCCAGGGCCTAGGCCATGCAAACCCCGAACTGACCCTGGCGGCAGCCCATGCGGCTGGTCGTTACGGCCATGTTATCTTCCCCGAAGCGACGAACGAGACAGCGCTCGCCTTGGCTGAAAAGGTCCTGGAAAAGGATACATGGGCCTCGCGTGTGTTCTTCTCGGATAACGGTAGCACAGCCATGGAGGTTTCCTTCAAAATGGCTTTACGCTCCGCATCGAAGCGTTATGGTTGGTCCGACGATGCGGCGATCGACGTGCTTGCTATCGACGGCAGCTATCACGGCGACACCATCGGTGCCATGGATGCTTGCTCTCCCAATGTGTACAATGACCAGGTTCAATGGTACAAGCCCCGTGGTCATTGGTTGAAACCTCCAACCGTCCATTTCTCCAAGGACCGTGCTTCTATTCGCGTGCCTGGTGAAATCATTTCCCAATCCAGTCAGGGACGTGAGGTTCCCTACGCTTCACTAAGCGACATTTACACGGTCGATCAGCGCGGCGCCGACCGTGATCCAGAACTGGCAGCGATTTATGAAAACTATATCCGCGAACAACTCCACACTCTGCGATCTCAAGGACGTCATATTGGCGCTTTGTTGATGGAACCTGTTATCATGGGTGCTGGTGGCATGATTTTTGTCGATCCCCTCTTCCAACGTCTTTTGGTTGACACCGTCCGTAGGGAATCTGCCGAGATCCTAGGTTATTCAAGCAAAGAGAAGGAAGAAGGATGGCAGGGTTTGCCTGTCATTTTTGACGAAGTCTTTTCTGGATGGTACAGACTAGGTCGTCAATCCGCCTCAGCATTTTTGGGTGTGGTATGTCTCTCTCCGCAGAAGAACGAAGAAAGTAAACTAACATCCATATACAGACACCTGACATTACATCCTATGCAAAGACGTTGACAGGTGGTTTGCTACCACTGGCATTGACTGTCACCAAGCAATCCATCTTTGATACTTTCTTCTCGAATAACAAACCAGGCTGTCTGTTGCATGGCCATTCTTACACGGCACACCCTATTGGATGTGCTGTTGCTAAAAAGTCAATTGACATCCTCGATCAGCTAGCACGTCCTGATGGATCATGGTCTCCTTTCCGTGATCAATGGAAAGACAGCACTGTATGGTCCATGTGGAGTCGCGATACCATCGACAGATTGTCTCGTCTGGAACAGGTGGACAGTGTCATGTCTCTTGGATCAGTGTTGGCGGTAGAACTCAAGGACGAAAACAAAGGTAAACTATACAAGACAAAAAAAAAAGGAAAGAAATAGAGCGTGTGTGTGTGTAACGTGTTATCCAGGCTATGGATCCATGATCTCTCAGTCCATCATTCAACGGATGCGTTATGGTGAATTCGAAGGAGCGGGTGGTATCCAGTTGTTTGCTCGACCGCTAGGCAATGTCATCTACCTTATGACATCTCAAATCACTACGCCGGAACGTGTTCGTCAGTGCGAACAGATCCTTTTAGCATGCCTCCAAAATCAGATGTAACTTTCTTCCTTTCTTTTTATAAAGTAAATAATAAATAGACAGTCTGCCTATATTGCCCGACCCGAAGGTTGAATCGGCATCAGTGAAAGCATGTAGGACCCATTGTTTGTTCCAAGGCACGGTCTCACTTCCGTGCGTTGCGTTTTGAATCTGTAAAGGACATAAGCTAGTCCAACCTATATAAAACCACTTGATTCGTGTGTTCATGGTAGGGTGGTGGCTTACATTGTAGGCAAAGGCAAACAGTGTGGCTAGTGCTGCCCAGCCCATCGATGCTTGCCAAATACGGAAGCATGCAGATCCAAACAGACAACCAGAGCAGGCACTGCCGGGTAATGTCAAACCCCCTGCCACAAACCGGTCCCTGCTAATGCCCATCACAGACAAATGGGCCAGGTTACTCATTAACGTAAACACCGTCAGTGTACAGGCACACCACCAAGAGCTACGAAGCGGTTGTGGGTAATCCTAACCCACAAGATGGTACTCAGACCCAAATGGATCCACCGTATGCGTTGTATTACCTTGTACACACTCCAAGAACCAACAAGTCCAACCAAAGACATAAGAAGAGATAAGATACACGATACATATGTAGTCGGCATAACAAAAGGAGATGCGGAGACTAAAGAACAAATCAACAAATCAATACGAAAAGAAAACTTCAACCGCTGTGGATTACCAGGCCAACCGGTGTCAAACGTATTCCATGTTTCCAGTAAAGCTCTGACCTAGATCACTGTTTGTTTTTTTTTTTCGTTCAAGTGCAAACGTAGAAAGGATTTCTCTCTCTCTTTTCTTACCACATGAATACCAGTCAATACAGTGATGAGACCATGTCTGTAAAACAAACCCTGAAAGCATGTTCTTTTTCCTTCGTCACTACTCATCCTGTCACACAAAGCGAAACGAAAAAGGATCCATTAAAACCAGGCAAAGGAAAAAAAAAAAGGTAAAGAATGGATACATTCCAACGGATATCCTTATGTCATCATGTGAATTAAACGTTACTTCTGGCCACCTATTGTCTCCTCAGTCGTCCTGCTTTTATTTCTATTTGTTGATCCCTCTTTTCTTCTTTTTGCTGCTGTGTGATTGTTCTGTTACATTGGAAACTGTCAATTATAGAATGAAAGGATGATATGTACTTTTTGCCGGCTTACCTGTGTAGGGAAAGGAGAGAGATCCATTTCGCCTTTTTCACTCTTTTTTCCCGTCGTTATTACGTTATTCTTGGAGTTTCATGCAAACGTGTAGCTTTCAGCTTTCAGTAGTTGCTATGCCGAAAATAGCATTACCTTCTATATCATTTCTTGGGTACGACGCGCCACTTCTTTTTTTTCTTTTTTTTAGTTCATATCAGGACCATGGCCAAAACGAGCTTGCAAAACAGTCCATCATCTTAAGGGACGTATCACTTTGGAAACGTGACTTGACGGCTTGTTTAAGCATGGCTCACTTGGTCCAAATCCGGTCAGTAAGCTTTTGACGGGTCGCCGCGGCAGCGGCTCCTGTTACTGTGAGAGATTGTGCAAATTAAGTTGTTGCTTATCCTCCAAGTTACACATTCCTGGCTTAACAGCATCTCAAGCCATTCATATTTGCGGACGTTGCATGGTTATTAAACTAAAAATTCACAGTTAATTTACAGACAGCAAATAACGATCGACTAATACGATAATGACAGAACATTTAAGAAAGAAAGAAAGAAAACAAAAGGTACTAATTTATTTAAAGGTAACGGAGTTCCTCCGAAGAAAAGATGTCGACCTTCCAGAAGTTTGCAGGATCCACCAGGCGCTTTCCGTGATCCTCAGCTAGTTTACTCACTGCTTGGAAGTCAGCTTCATCCAGAATGATATCTTGGAAATTGTCAACAATGCGAGATGGTGTGACGGACTTGGGAATGACAGAGACACCCCGCTGGATACCCCAAGAAAGAAGAATCTGAGCGGGAGATTTGTTATACTTTTGCGCAATAGCAACCTATTGGAAAAATAAATAAAAAAGATAAGCGATCAATGACTTCGTTCCATTGTGTTGCATGGACACATTACCACTGTGGGATCTTGCAAGAAAGGAGAGTTCGTACTGCCAAGAGGAGAGTAGGCAGTGACTGATAGCATGGTTAGATAATCCAACACCCTTCTCTTGATTTAATCGACTTACCGTGGATTCCCTTCTGCTTGGCGTACTCGACAAGTTCCGTTTGAGGCAGGAAAGGATGCATTTCGACCTAGCATTGTACGTTGAGCATCCATACAAAAGAGATCTTCTCCTTCTTCTTTACCTGATTCACAGCGGGAATCACCTTAGCCGTCTTGATAAGGCGTTCCAGCTTTGGTACGTTGAAGTTACTCACACCAATGGCTCTCAACTTGGGTCCAAGCAACTTCTCCATTGCCTAATTGTAAAACCGCATTACGTGATAGATTAGCGGCGTTTCAAATGTGTTGCTTTTTTCCTTATGTCTTACCGCCCAAGTTTCAGTATAGTCGACCTTGTCAAAAAGGATGTTACCGTTTTCATCCTTGGGCGACAATTCATCGGAGGGTTGGAAAGCAACAGGCCTAAAACGTCATCTTAGCACGTGGGCTTTATCCCATGCATCATTGTGTCATTTTACCAGTGCATCAAATAGAGATCAAGATAGTCGAGCTGCAGATCCTTCAGCGATCGCTCGAACGCACGTTCCACATCCTCGGGACGATGGGAAGTATTCCAAAGTTTAGTGACAATAAAGAGTTCCTCACGAGGAATGCCGCTGTCTTTGATGGCTTGACCAATTTCCTTCTCGTTTTGATCTATTTTCCGTCGTAAGCACATGCATTCATTTCATTTTCTAACTTACAAACAAAAGCAGTGTCAATATGGCGATAACTATCCGAGGACAATTAGATTCTTCTTCTTCTGTTGGCAGATGAGATAGATTACCCAGCCTTGATAGCGGCCAATACGGCGTTGTAGACCTCGTTAGGCTTGGATTGCCAACTTCCGAGACCAAGAGCAGGAAGGGGAGCACCCGTGTTACTGTAGCGTATTTCATGAGAAATCCTTGAAGAGATAGTTTAATGAATGCTTACAGCTTAAAAACGCGACCAGAAGCCATAGTACTGTTGTGACTAACCAGCGAACTGAAAGTCTTAACCGCAATTTATACCCTTCACGATTCAAAGCCAGTCTACCTGTGTTAGTCACACGAAAGTGACACGAAATATTATCATGCTGTCGAAATATACAAACAAAGTCCCCGATTGTAGCGACCATTCACGTCAGAATACGTTTACACCAGGACACAACAAAGACATGGACCTCCAGTAGCCATCGTATGCTTGCTTGGGTGTAGGTCACGCCGTCTTCATTTGTCAGCAAGTAACAAACAGTCTCAGACCTACCAAATGCATCAAAATTGGTAAAGCGATTACGTCCCAATTTCTGAAAAGGAAAACGACGGGAAATCAATCTACCCCGGGAAAATCCAGTTTAGTCCGTTTGGCGGGTAAGGGAAACATGGAAAACCCTAATCTTCTCCCTTTGCTGAATAATTGTAGTGTCCACTGGCAGTAAATCTCGTTAGTTGCCCTTGAATCCTTTCAAAAAACAGATGATTTATTTCATACCTTAGTGACGGGCCAATTTCTTATAAAGCGAATCATGAATGCTATTTGGACCTGGATATATATATATTTCAGAGACGCCAGATCAGTTCGCCATTTTCATGAAGCTATTTTGATGCAGGTAAATGATATCCATTGTAGACTATACAAGTAGTCAGAGTCCCTTCGTTCTTTATCAATATCTCCTATTCCATCACAGAGTTGGCAAGGACCAACGTCAGAAAGACAGGAACCATCGTTCACGCTATGAAAATAACGCTGATAAGATTGATAATATATGCTGTCCATTCAACAGGAATGCCTATCCGGTTTAGCAGCTTTATCCAAAATGGCTCTCTTGCGATAAGCTGACTATTGCTAGATTACATGTAACTAATGATCGTGACATAACTATGAAAACAGAAAGGTCATTTCTATTGTCTAGGTTGAAATCACAGGATTGGGAGGAGCGTTGGTGTCAGCTGAGTACGCTTTCGAGAAGACTGATATTGCACTTCTTAGGACTTCACAGTATAGTTCGTACGAAGAAGCACTAAAACATAGTGACACTTGCGTCTGCAAATAATGTATTTTTTTTCTGTGTCGAGAAGTAGAATTGGTCCCTCATGTGACGTAAAGCTTATTCTGGAACAGCATAGAATTCGTTCAATAAACATGATAGTAAGACATGGTATTGTCAAAAGATGGAGCATGATACAAAAAAAAAAGAGGGGGGGGGGGGGTTGCTGACGGGCATAGTCTATCAAGCAAACAGTTTGCAGTTGCAAGGAGCTGATCTGTCGTGGATGACTTTTTCCATTTCTTTCAGCAAGTACTTCAGTCTTCCGCGTTGTTCCTTTGAAAGAGTGACTTCGACATCTTGAAGCTCGCCTAGGAATTTTCGATATTTTGGAACAACAGACTTGCCAGTAGCAATTAAATCGACTCGAGGTTTTGTAATCCGCGCAGTATGAGGGGCAATAGGCGGCGATGAAACTGCAGAATCGCTATCTTTGTAATACATCGGGAAAAAAAGACTGTTTAATTTGCATAATCTAAAGTTTGAATTTACCTTCTTCTTCTACTACGCGTACGTTCTCGTCGAAACGGCATACGAGATACATGTGCTTGCATGGAAGTCTACGGCCCGCAAAGTCTAGACACGTGCACGATTTTAAAAGATCTCGCTCGGCATGGACTTCATATACAGCATAATCGCCGCTCATTGATTGGACACTGTAGCAAATAGCTTCAGCTTCGTCATTTGGAAGCACATCAATTATTCTCTCCAATTCGTCTTCGCTGACTTCATCCGCCGTCATCCGCCTCCTTTCTTGCCCCGTGAGATCGTACTTCTTATACATTCTCCGATAGCCATCTATCATTGCGCGTACCTGTCCTTCTCTACCCATTGTTGTGCATTCAAGAGAAATGTCACTGAAATCAACAACAGGCCTTCAAAATAAACGTCACTTGCGCGCGTGCTCGACCTTTTTGTTCTCAAACGGTGTAATTAAAAAAGCAGCCATCTTGCATTTAGATCTCAAAGGTATGAATACGTGTTGAGCGAAGAAAGAGGTTTAACGCTAATGGAGTTTATGAGTCAAGTAAGATGAAGTACCGGCATAAGGTGCAGTGCGAGAAATGAATCCAGCGTTGCGTTCTTTTTTCCTGAGAAACAGGACAGGTACGTCGAAGGACGCATATGTTCTTACACCACGGTCATTTTTAGTCGAGTAATACTTCCATTAATTGACATTTGAGCAACTTGTCATAACTTTCCGTGCCGTCAAAAAGCCAAGTCTCAGACGATAAAGTGAACGGATTTTGTCGCGAGGTCCAAAGTATTGAATCAAGAAAACCTAGCCTGGGATCTCAGGTCTGCCCTAGAAACGTCTGATACCGCTATGCCGTATTACAAAAATATACAGAGGGGCAGTCAGTAGAAGTTAATTTTCGAACATCTATGCTCAAATTGATAGCCATGGTACAATCGCTTATCGCCATAGTCGGAGTGCATCAGATAGTTCTTTTACTCTGAGCATACACTGTGCAATCCAACGCGTTGTTCTTTGCAGCGTTTTGTGTTTCGGTGCCAGAATATCATCAAACACGCATAGAAACTACTCCATAGCGTATTGGTAATGAAAAGTCCTTGCCACTGATCCATCTTTGTATGGGTAGTTGATCGAAGCGATGTCAGGTTATACCATTCTAATTAGCAGAGCATCTCCATTGACTCTGTCGACATAGGAGATCGCATGTATTGAGTCTGTACATACAGCTACTTGCCAATGGGACTAGTCATCATGGAAACTCTAGGAACAGTGGGATGGCTACATACCACAAGCAATAGGCTTCCCCTATACTGGTAGACCTTACTACATGTCTGCCGTCCAACGTATGAAATAATCGACTAGTTTATAGTAATCACCTCGAAGGATTTTACTTCGGCTAATAAGAGGAAACCTCTCCGCGATAGGTTGTAGACGCATGTATCTCATCTTCCAAGTACACTTCTGTCCACACATATTGTCCTTTGTGGGATATGCACGCTGGTATACATTTTAACATGGTTCTGAAGATTTCGAACATTTACACAAGTAACTAAAATCCACTTCCCTTGCTCTTAAACATTCACCTGCGTAAGTATGTGCGCGGCAAGGAATAGGATGTTCATTCTTGCTCATGGAGTCTGCTTTCCTCTGATTCCCCGAGTCGGCCCAAACCCCAGTCCCATTCGCCAGCGCAAAATAAATTTTCCACGTAAGGCAAAGTCACCAGTAAAAAATCCCGCAGTTGAAGGGCTGGATCAGGCCATTACCGACAACGAATCTGGTTTTTCAACATGGGCAGACGCAAAAAGTATATTAACGATGGCGGTGATTCGTCAGATGAGGAGGAAGCAGGACGTATTAACTTTGACATTACCGAGAACGATCTTCAAGAGGAGTTGAGCGGATTTTCTGGAGTACGTAAACGTCAACGACGATTTGGCGAAGAAGACAGCGATGATGAGGAATCTATGCCTAGAGGAGGACTCGGATTAGGTTCTTCGAGTAATTCAATGGGTCCCAATTTCAGACTGGGAAGCGATTCACCAAAACCTACCAATCGGGCTACAGAAAAGGTCGCAAAGAAAAGCAAAGAAGGCTCATCAACGCCATCACGACCAGTTACGCCCGCGTCTGATTTCGCAAAGTTCAACAAGTTCACCAAAGGATTTGGACAGAAGATGCTGGAAAAGATGGGTTGGTCGTTAGGCAAAGGTCTAGGTGCTGAGGGAGAGGGTATCATCAATCCTGTCGAGACAAAACAGCGTCCAGCACGTATGGGTATGGGTTTCCGTGGTTTTGACGAACGGACAGACCAGGACAAGGCCATGCACAAACGAGGGAAGACATCGGACGAGTCAGCTTCAGAGTCGGAAGAAGAAACAGTTGTTCATGCAAAACGCGAAGCATGGAAAAGGGACACACGTAAACCACGCAAACCAAAAACAGTATACAAAACTGCGGAACAGATCGTTGCAGATACGGTCGGACAGGAGATACCGCTATCACAGCAAAAAGTTATTGATATGCGGGGTCCTACTATACGCGAAGTGAAGCTGTCCGAGATTGAACGGACAGAATCACCCACGTTGATGGAAACAACGACGAGATTGCCTGAGCTGCGACATAATTTACGTCTTCTTGTTGATTTATCGCGTGCTGATTTGGAGAACTTGTCTCGAGAGAAACAAACAAACACGTTCCGTATGAAGGCGCTGACGGATGAACTGAATACCATTGAAGAGCGCCGCACGATCGGTGCTGTAGAAACCGAGAAACTGGAAGAAGCCAATGCGATTGCACAACAACTTCAACGGATCTCCAGAGACGCTCTTGCGACGGGCGCGTACGAGCATGCCAATATATCCTCTTTGTTCGGCGATGCTTTCGAAAAACTGGAGACAGATTATCTGGAACAAGTAGAATCGTTAGGCCTTGATGCGTTGGTAGTGGCTGTGTGGGCTCCTGTGATGAAATATAAAATGGTGCACTGGGACGTGCTTGCGGAGCCGACCTGGGGTGCGAACGATGTCAAGCGATGGCGCAGGTTACTGCGTTGCAACGACGATAAGCAAGTAGATCAGCCAAACGGAACACATCGTATACGTTTGCCAAAGAACCACAAACCATTGACCGCCACGCCCTATGAAATGATGATGAATACGATTTGGCTCGCCAAAGTACGAAGTGCCATCAAGTAAGTGATTGATTTCCTGTGATACCCATCCATTTGACGCTTACAATAATTTTAGTAATAATTGGGATATCCGCGATCCAGACACCATGATTCAACTACTAGAGGCGTGGCAACCGCCTGTTCTTCCTCGATTTATTTTTGAAAATATTATCAATCAACTTCTTTTACCAAAAATCACACGGGCTGTGTCTGATTGGGACCCCCGCAACGATCCCGAGATGATCCATACGTGGTTGCATCCTTGGCTGCCAGTCCTGCAGGCATGGCGACTAGCAGACGTGTTCACTAATATTCGGCACAAATTGGCCGTTGTGCTGCGGCAATGGCATCCATCAGACGAATCGGCTTATCACATCCTTCATCCATGGAAAGATGTCTGGACCCCAGCACAAATGGAAGGGTTCCTTGTCAAAACCATTTTACCTCGTTTGACACAGGTGCTCCGAAGCGAATTTATTGTAAACCCGCGCGATCAACAATTGGAACCACTGATCTGGTGTTTGGCGTGGAAAGATATGTTTTCAGAAACAATTATGGGTCAGCTTTTGGACAATGAATTCTTCAGCAAGTGGTTGGATGTTCTCTACCGATGGTTAACGCTCGATCGCAGCCGTGTCAATTACGATGAAGTTGGTGAATGGTACCTATGGTGGAAACAAGTGTTTGGCTCCTATGACCTTAGCTCCAATGCGTTGGTTGCGCAAAATCTCCGAAAAGCACTTGATATGATGTCCACGGCAGCCAATGGCGAACCTGTCGTGAAACCATAAGTTATCCATTTTGAATTTGTTCATGCATTCCTAATCAACCGTAAAAAAAAGTTTTTTTTTTCTCAATAAACAGTAAAAATAACGTTGTAAACTATTTAAGTTGTTCTCTATTTACAAAACGAAATAAAATAAATAAATGCTATAGATAAGATGTATATTATTCGACATGATGCTTAGAAACATTATTCTTCTCATGCACCGTAGCAGATGAACCGGTATGTTCTTCTGATGTTACCACTTCGACAAGTTCATTTGGTTCTGAACGCTCAGGCAATGCTTCCTCCTCTGTATCGAAAGGCAATCCTCGTCGAGGTCTCGTAATGGACTGGCGTTCCCGTCCCATGCTAGGTCGAGTCCGTTGTCGTAAGTTTACCTTGTCAAGGTAGTCTGTATTCAAGAAGTACTCGCGCAATATCATCTCCAATTCTTCTACGCGCGATTCGAGTTCCTTTGATCGGTTTTGCAGTTCTTGATGTTCCTGTTTAAACTGATCACTTTGAGCATTGTTGATCATCGGTGATAGGGGTAAAGAAGGCGGCTGGTACAACAACATCTGCTCAGATCCCTGATCCTCATCTAGCGCTTTGCTGTGTTTGCTGTCAGTCATCCCTTTACCATTGTTGTTGAGTTCCATGCTCTGATGTTCCGCGGACGATTGATTTCTTTTGCGGAAGAACCAAGGGAAACCTAAGAAGGACGAAGAAGTTGTCTGCGGTCCTTGATGATCTTGCTTAGTCGACAGTTTGTGCAGTTTTTGGTTGGCTCGGCCCACTAGGACGGGTACACGATGCGCTAAACCCCAGGGAGTCAGTCGCGTCATGCCAAACAGCAAGATGTAGAGCGTTGTCAATACACCATAAGCACCACCAGCCATGGCAACTGCTTGCAGAACAGTATGCATCCGTTGCTCCGTCTAAGAATAGATTTAGAAAATGACGGGTTGAAACACGTGCAAGGAAACTTACCTTAACCTCCATAGTTCCTTTAGATAACTTATGCGTATATTTCAGTAAGCATGTGATGTATTCTTTTTTAACTGTCTTTACCTGCACGGAAAATAAGCCGTGATAGTCGCCTCGAGTAATGTTTGGGTTTGGATGCATCGGCCACGTATGCTGTGTCGGGCTCAATGTCACAATATCAACATAGTTGGCACCAAAGCCAAGGATCGATGCGCCGTCTCCCGGTCGAATGGCTCGATACTTCATTGGGGAGAAAAAGACAGACGTGGTTGCATTGACGAAAGACGTTGAGCGGTAACTGCCGAGTTCCATGTCACGAAAAGGTTGGGCCTTTGTCGGATAACGAATTTAGCACATCCCAATTTTGTTTAAGCTCTCCTCACCTGTTGTCGAATCATATTTTTCGAATTTACACTCCATCGATCAAATGATGGTGAGTACAGCTGCATTGCCATTGCAGGCACTGACAAAGAGACCTTCTCTACAGCAGTGATATTGTTGATCTTCCAATAAATATCGATCCGTTTGATCAAGTCGGTGTTGGGCGGGTAACTCGCTTCGACGCCAAAAGAAAGCGTACCGTTCGCTTCGAAGAGATCGCACCACTGAGTATCATAGGAATGATGGGTCCCCAAACGAATCTTGCTGTAACAATCCGGGATCGTGGTCACTGTCCAATTTGCCCAAGTCAGATCGCAACGGACAATAGTAAAAGGAGAAGCTTGAACACACATTTCGATGTCCGGCGCTGGGTAACTGGGCGGAACATTTTCTGTCGACAATCGAAGCAGAGGCTTGTCAAAATAGATCTTTTTTTATTATTATTGTTAGTCAAATGTAGGTAGTTTAATCTCTTTACCTGACTTATGAGATAGCCACAGTAAGCAAGAAAGAGGAGTGCCATACAGACGGCTGTTGATACTCGACTAAAGACAAGTAATCTTGGCTCAAGCGGCTAACATGGCCCATTTTCATTAGACGCTCATAAAAAAACACCAGCATTTCGTACCCTTCTGTAACATGCTTCCCGCAAAAAATGCATGGATAGATTGAACCAGGGGGGAAAGAAGAAGGTAAGGAAGTACAAAAGAAAGCAAAGAAATACTTTTTTGGTGGAGGACATACAAATAAGCGGTTAACCCAAACGAACCGCGGCTTAGCTTCTCCGTGTAACCAACCACACGCCACCTCTGAAAGTTCTTGATTCACGTCTTGTATTTGAATGGTTAACCTAAAAATGTCAGCGTCTCTACAACGCATGGGAAAAAGGAAAATTTCGTTTGCTGACTTGTCTCACTTCCATTTTTATCTTTTCTAGGGAAAAATAAGGAAAAAGAGAGAAAGCTGAACGACGACTTCATACAAGCGAAAATGGGCAATTTGACGATCAGAACCTTATTTATTGATTTGGTTTAACGTGAATGCCTGGCTCTACCCACGGTTGCACCTTCTCAGACGCTGTGGCACTTTTTCTTTTTGCTATTCGATTCTTGGCAAATAATTCGTGTTTTGCTCATGTTTGTTTTCTTACGTGTAGAATAAAATTATGGTACTCTCTCAACATTAGTAGTACCCGCAACTAGCTATAGTTAAGGGAACCAGGTAGTACAGTGGGACAAAGTTTAAAGGATCATCAATAACCAGCTGTAAACGTGGGTACGGAGTTGTATGTGTGTGCACGTTTATGGAGAGAGTGTGCGCGTACGCCGAAAGGCAAACACCACCTTCGACAAAATTCAAATGATACCTACGCCACCGGCCTGTGTAACGAAGACAATCGGTCGCTATGACAATGGATCGTCACGGTGAGGAAGCGTCAAACGTCGGCTTCCCGTTTTTAGCCGATCAAAAAGATGGATCTTCTCACCTGATCATATGTCCCAAAAGTGTGCGTTTTGTACTGTAACCAGTTTATGATCGTCCTGGTCACCGCCATATCCTTCTAAGGGCACAGACGACATTTGCTAAGAAAGAAAGCAAATCTATCACCAGAACTTTGATTGGTGCAACTTTATCCTGCTGTATAGAAGGGTGCTTGTACGACAGCTTCTGATGTTTCTTGAACAGTCGGATATTTATGAGCTGCGCATCGCTTGTTCAACTGATAAAGGGTCACATTCAACGTCGTCTGCCGGTACACTACCAGCTACTTGGACAGCATAGTTGCAAAAGATGGTCATAGCGACCACACATAAATATGGTCTGCATCTTGGACATATTTATGCCAAGGAACGACGTGGCGGTGATTCTTCGGAGAGCTAGCTTCAGCCCAGAAAGAAAATGATTTGCATCACGGGAAGAAGAAGAACATTCTGAAGAGCGGATATTCTGGTTGTGGTAATAATACTGGTTGTCCAATTGTATTAGATGCCTAGCCACGATAAGTATTGGTAATCCGTCATTTTGACCAGACTTGCGTATATATACACAAATATATATCAAATCGGATCTGATAGCCCCAGATCTGTACTACGTGTGAGTTTCAATCCCAAAAACGTGACGCCATTATGGCTCATCCTTTCGTTATCTGCAGCCATCTGTTCATCTTGTTACTTTCCGCTTCTCTTCTATAACCCGACTCTTTTTACCCTCTGGATGCACATTTGTACTCAACGAAAGTGGAACAGAAAATAGCCGACTCATAAGAGAACGGCATATGCAAACCAAATAGGAAGCTCTCCTTCCTATGAAGGGACCTCTGGCTGATTCAATTTTTTAATAAGTTGTTCGTTGAATAATCATTATCCCCTATGGGAAAGCTTTTTGTACATCGTGCAGCTCGCCAAGGCACGTCTGGATTAACGCTTCATCTTCTTCCTGCTACCGGAATCTTCTTCACCACCTCTCTTCATCTTTCGTTCATCAGCTACGTAAAAAAGGGTTAATTGAAAGCTCATTTATATGCTAGCGCTTACATCTTCGCGCTTTTTCTTCTAACTCGTCCCAGTCTACATTTTCACGTTATTATAATGGCATCATCTGTAGCTCTACAAACCTTCTCCAGAGTCTGATAGCTCTTCCTCCTCCTCTTCTTCTTCGGAGGCGTCAGATTCTCCAAACTCACTTTCATCACTGGAACTTTCTTCGAGTTCTTCCTCACTGATCTCAAATTCACTGGCAGTATCCGTATCGGCGTCCGAACCCTCCTCCTATTAAATAAATGTTACTACAGAATCGAGTTCAACTTCTGTATACGTACATCACTTCCTCCTCCTAGGAAGCTCCAGGCACCGTTCTTGTAGAACTCTGCGGGATCCTCATTAACTGTCTTCATAATCATGCCCCAGTTGAGATTGACAGGTCCCTCTGTAAACGCTACTTCTACGGAGCTATGAGAGTGTGTTAGTCCATCGGTTGTATGTGCGGTTCAGTTGTAACTTACTCAAGCCAGTCCTTGACGTTATCTAATTGAGCCATAGGGATTGTGTTGATGTGGATTGGTGGACGATGGAAGTCTTTGAATACAAACACCATGTCGAAATTCTTCAGACCAAACTGGACACGTTCCAAGTGTGCAATTTCGATGTCGCTTAACGTAATAACTAATGCAGGTGGATCAGATAGATGGACGAGACAATCCGTGGTGGGCTGCAGCAACACGTTCGCTCTGAATGGTACGCCCTGGAAGCCTAGTTCTCGGAAGGGGATGTCAACTTCAATACGACCATCGCTCTGCACAACGTGGTGGTTAAAAAAGTCATCCATTTCGTTGCCACATAATAATACGTACTGCTTCTGCCACTTTCTCTGCAAATGTTTTGAATTCGCGGTTCAAGTTGGCACGTCGTCTTCGCTCTTCCTGTTCCGACTCCAATTCATCCTCATCGCCATAAATATGTCGCCTTCGCTTATTTCCTGTTTCATCAAACTGTATATCTGAGGCTTCACGGAAGAATTGGATATCCTGAAGGATGGTATAATTAATATCATATAGCTGCACGGGGGGTTTTTTTTTTTTTTTTTTACCTTTGTTTTCTTTTTGCCAATTAAAATAGGGTTCTTAAAGTGGATGTGAATAAGAACCAGCAATTCATTATCACATGGCTGGAAGAACAAATGCTTCACATTGCTGAACAGGATATCTAATAGCAGCAGAGAACCCATTAATTTGCGTTTCAGTTAGCATGAATAGCTTACTGAAGGAGTTATCCGCTCGAATAGATTGATACCGTAGACCATTGGTATGGATTTCCAGTTCACCAGGTAAACGTTTAGAGTCGACTTGCGGTCTCACATAGACATCTGGTAATCGGTGAGGTCGTCTGCCCTTGACCTGGATCAAGTTGTCTTGTTCAACCACGTCGGCCATTTCCTTTCTTTCTGCCTCCTTCTTTGCTGCCTCCTTCTTCAAATCCGTAATGCTGCGGAATATTTCTGCCATACGTTGAGTGTTTGCGCTTCTAAACGTAAGTGCTCGCACAAAGGTGGCGTTTGTGTCATCAAATGGCTACCAACAATGTTAAAATCGATCCAGCCGAATTCAGATTACGCACCATATCTTCCTTTTTACCACCAGCCTGTCCAGGGGTCAAAAAGTTCAAACGTAGCATGACAAAATCGCCTTCATCACTTTTGCTTGCATTTTTCAAAGTCGAGATATGGAAGGGAACAGCCATGCCGTAAATGGGAAGAATAACGGACTCATTTCGCTTATCCACAATAATCTATAAAAAGTAACGGATTAATCAATTGGATGAGGCCAGGAAACAATCGATCTTACTCTTTGTTCGCGAACTTCACGGGGTAATTTCGCGTCAGATCGGTAACTTTCAAACTTTTTGAAGACAACCTTGTTTTCAGCATCGCCGTTTTCAGCAGCTTCCGAGAATTTGGCGAGACCTTCGGCAAGCTTCTGCGCAAACAGCTGCTTTTGATGCTCTTTCCGTTTTTGCTCGCGTGATTCTTCATCTTGTTCCTCACTTCTGAATTTGCTTCTCAAAATAGCTGTTTTGGATTCCTTTTCCTTCTTTGGAGGCTTCACTGCCTGGTCCGTAGCTGTGGTGTCGGCATCGTTGTCGAAAAAGTAGGACACCTCGTTCAACTTTGAGCCGCACTCTGTCAATACCATGGGCACATCGTCCGTTACTCGTACTGTATCCACGAGTAGTAGAGAATAGATTTTGCTGCGCTCATCGGCAGGTTTAGGGTTCTCCAGATCAGCAAAGCCCAATGAAAGATTCAACACCATTCCGTTCTTCAGTTCTCGCACGTTCTTTCCTGTCAATAGATAGCTGGCCTCGCGAAATTCAATGCCCATTCCAAAGCCGATGCTTTTTGTAAAGTGCTTTTCCAAATCGGGTCGTTTCGCTCGAATATGATTCACAGCTTTCTGATATACATCCTTAATCTTTGCGCCATCACGAATATTTTCCAATACACGATGTTGCAATTCCACTAGAAACTCGTAATTCCTCTCCTGAGTTTTGCTTGGATCGATCAAAAATGTTCTTCCGACGTTGGAACAATAGTATTTATAACGCACACCCATCGAACAGACAATAACACCAGGATGTAACTTATCCGAATTGGACATGGCAGAAGGCCGCAAGTCGTATTTACCACCACTTTGAATAATCGGACTGTAGCACCATTCGACATCATCAATGTTATCGACCTATTCCCTCGGATGTCAGTTATGATGATCTCTGACCTATTTCATCGACATTCACCTCGGGAGGCATACGAATCCTCTTCGCCATTTTAGGATCTTCCAAGACATTCTCTGCTTGCTCCGACAAAGTTTCGTGTTTGACAGGTTTTTCTGCATCCACAATGCCCTCCATTTCAGTCATGAAGTAATACTTCATCATGTTGGAGCTGAGCTTGGCAGCAATTCCCATTTTTCTCTGCAGAAAGAAAAACAGATTACATAAGGATGCAAAGACAGCTGTAGAATCAACGTACCACTTCTTCTTCATCTTTAACAGCCAGACAAGCGGAAATGGCAGAAGCAATGTCGACTGATTCGAAGCTCTTTCCGGAAGAGCTAAGTGCCTTTTTCCATTCATCTACGTTTTTCCCTTCAAAACTGTCTTTGGTGATCATGCCAACACGTTTCTGGTATGCATTGAAAAAAAAAGTCAGAGATGTACTTTTCTCCATGGAAGCTCAAAACACGATGCTTACGCCATTCAGTTCCTCAATCAAGGGTAAGTACAACGGTATGTTCTCCTCTGAATTCTTGTTGCGTCTGATAATATCAACTGGCACTTGTTTGTCACCTTTCTTGAGCGACTCCAAATAGTCACCTGCATTTGGATCGTGAGAATCGCGCTCCTCGTTCAATATATCCTGACTCACCCTTTCTTGCACTGCATACAAATGTTACTTTATCTTGAGTGAGCAACATCAATGTTTGTTGAAAGGGAAAACCCAAAAGATAGGTCTATGTTTTCAAAGACACTGATCAGCATGACCACGCTCAAGCATCCTGGCCGGCTTTTTTTTTTAGCTTTACCATGGTGGTCACCGATTTACGGTATGTGTTTTCATCGCTGTCATCTCCAATCAGTAAAAGAATGGCGTCGACATTGTGAAATAGTTCCACGTTGGAAGGACTCTACGTAAAGATCAAACAATCAGCATAATGAGCTATCCACCACGCTTTGCTGGATCCAACTAAATCTCGAGCCCAACAAAGCTACAATTCCCAAAAGCAGAATTGTTACAAGGCAATAGCGTACCTTCCATTGAGAAATTAGGAATCTTGTTCTTCTATGGAATCGCTTTGCGTCGATCTGCACATTGGCCATTGCTACAGAGTTTCCAATTCAATGTCGTGGCGATGCGAAAAGTATTTGCCTTGGTACGTGACGTCCAAAATGGATCCTACGTCGGAGATCTAAATGAGAATACTCTCCCGATTTTTGTTGTGTGCATACGAGCGCGTCCAATTTGTAAGGCGACAGCACACTCTTATGCTTGCCCAGTAGCAACTGCTTTTAAATGAGATCCTGTATGGAATTTAGTTAGGATTAAAGGGTTTGAGGGTCGTGCCAGTAAGGACCCAACTGTCTCTCCAAGTGCTAACGCAAAAGCAGCTCGCACATCACGGTTTTGCAGTAGAATGTTTTGCAGTGGAATATTTCATAGCAGAGTGCCCTGCAACGATGTACTTTTTTTTTTGTAGAATGTCCTGTTTAAAACATCTCATAACAGAGCATCTCAAAAGTAGCATGCCTCAGAGTAAAAAGTAGAATGCCCCTAGCAATTTTCCCAGGATACTGCTTTGACCTCAAAAGAACACCTATTATTACCAATCATATCATGGGTCTACCATCTACTGACAATTGTACTTATCGAATCGTTATTGAGTGTTTTATTGGTAAGTGTGGAACAGATGCGACGTTGTCTTTCGGGGATGCGTGCAGCGAATCCTGTTCGTCTATTGTGAGACATTTGCGACATTTTCGATTGCCTCCTTACGAAAGTCCGCAGCGTCATTTCAAGCAGGCGACAGATGGTGTGCACGAACCACAGAGTGTTCTTAGAACACCTGGCTAAAGTAGGAAATCCAACTGTTGCAAACGCTTATTTTGGCACTTTGGATAGCGCCACCAAGTGCATCAGTCGTCGACTTGCAGCTATCATTTTTCTAGTTTCTCAAGAGCCCATCATGCTCGTGCCCAAAAATGTTCCGCCTCGTCACTTCAAATTACAGGACAAACCTTGGTCCATTGCAGACACTCTCGCACGTTTTATTCGCGTCTCTGCGTACTTGCGTAAAGCATTTTCGATGACACGCGTGTACTCAAGTACCAGAGATCGAAGACTGACTCGTTGCAACTGTCTCCGCTTCAATAGTATGGAGTGGAACGATTGGTAACACAGTTTGGACCTTTGTAAAAGTTTTGATGCAAAATACCAGAACCTAGTGGACGACCAAATTTAATCACACCATGCTGCGTTTTGCATGTCCTTATTGCTTTTTGTAAAACCTGACAAAGTTAAAACGATTATAATTAGAGTCTACTGTGCAACATCTCAGCTATTAGTAGTTGCCACGTGAGTTAAGACTGCGACAGAACGGTACGGACGTTCATCGCGCCAGGCAACCCTCGATCATCCCGGTCACCCATGCAGCACAATTAGTGCATGCAGTCTCACAGTTCACAAATGCAATTTGCTCGTGCCAATGGAATGATGAATCATTCGCCACCCGGGAAGAACGTACTTGTTCCTGCCAACGGCTTTTGTCAGTGTTGCAAGGCAAATCGCACTCCGATACTCAATTATGTTTCTACATTGGTTGTCGTTTCGGCAACCGAACCGTGGTTTTTTTTATCTTATTTTTTATTTTCTTGTGGTTGCAGAACTCGTTTAAAGGTTTTAGAATTGCGTCGCAGTTCTCTGTTCGTGTTAACGCATTTAGATCTATCGTACTGATTTTGCCGACTGTGCACATCAACTCTTTTGCGGGGCTCCTCGCACGCACGTAACCGCTACACAAACATGTCAAAACCGATCGGCAAGCGAACTGCTAGGGCAAATAATTGTCTCTTAAGGTGCAAATGCTCGACCAAACAAGAAAATTCCACAAGATCGTGTCGAGAGAATGAGGGGCATTCAAATCCGAAACAAGGTTGCCAAGTAACAAAATAGTCTCGGTAAAACCTGACCGGAATGGGCTCAATTTCTTTCGGGCCAATGGCTCGTAACACACAGTCCAACCAACAACAGATTTGAAGTTCAAAAAGAAGTATGGAAGGGACTTCAAAACCAGGTTTCTTCGGATTGTTCCTCTTTTTTTCCAACATTGATGCGTGGTTGGACAAGTTGGTCTCATATCTTTTTGTGTGAGATCAAAAACCATTAACATAATTGATGTTTGAGTTAGTCTAACCAATGGTACGCCTCTTACCCCTTATATTTTGACACCACATGTCCCACTTCTGTTTATCCTCAGTGGAGCGGTGAAAATAAGCGGGCTCCGGGACCGGAATTCCCAGCCACGGTCCTGGTAACTCGACCTCTTTCTTCAATTTTATAGGTCCGCCGAGGGCAACATCTTCCCTCTAGGGAAATGGATGGCGAAGCAGAAAAGTCAGAAACAGGTGTCCTAAAAGGTTTGCAAACCTGTATGCTTGATTGGTCCGGTAGTATATGACTTTGAATCATGGCAAGCAATTGTCGAAGTACCCTTGGGTATACCATGACGTAATAATTTAAAGAACCGCTAAACAATGACATAAGAGGTTAGTACGAAAGGATGGTGTCCTGATTTTCCATTGACATCATGATTTTAAATGGTGGAAAATAAAGCTTTTGTATAATTACTTCTCAAAATGTATATCAAGCGACCATCAAGATCAAGTGGATTCCCTTTTATGGAATCGTCAAGATACATCTTATATTGTTACACAAATATCCAGGGGAATATTCCCCCAGAGTGGCGGTGATCTGGTACCAAATTAAAAGACAGATTCTGTTTTTCTGTATCTGACTTTTTTGGTTTCAACCCGAAAGATTAAAAGCCCTCATTCTACTTTCATTCTGAAGAGAGAGACCACTTTTTTTTTATCTTTTTTTTTTCCTATCTTTGTTTGTTTCCCTTGTAACGACTAAACCTTTCTTGATCTCTCGTCTCATTTTTATTCTTCTGTAATTATCGATATACATAACAATGGTGCAACATAGAGTTGCATTACAGCTTCTATGTCTGGTCGGCCTATTCCCGCTGGCGGTATGGTCCACACCTGCATGGAATCAAGGTAAAATAACAATATGATTTTATGATTACATGTAACTAATATAGTAATCCTAACTAATAGTGAATGGCTTTCATACCAACGGAACACAATGTTCTTTGCCTACATACAACGCATATCCATGTCCTAACCTTTGCGTTCCCGATATTTCTCAATGTCCCTCTTCCGTAAGACCATCTTGTCCTCCTGGTCAGGTCTATTGTCTTGACGGAAAGTGTCATTCTTCTTGCCCCGCAAATGTCGATTTGGCTTGTGGATGTCCAGGACGTCCCAGCCTTACTTCACCCATGTACCCCTGTAAATCTATTACTGTCACCATCGAAAACTTCAATGCGGATACCAAAGTGGAACAAAGTGTCGAGTCCTGTTCCGCTGCCTTGGGTCTGACCAACGTACCAAAATGGAATAATTCTCTTGGTGCTATGATGTGGGCTACCTGTGAAGCTCCTTACTATGGTGAATTAACTTTCACTGAACCAATGTTCATTGCCCTCTACGTCTTCTACGGTTCCTGTGTGGGATTCCTTGTTCTGTGGTCGCTTTATAAGAAAGCTCGTGAGAAAGTAAGCCTTCCTTTTTTGAAGATTTTTTTTCGAAATCTGATCTCTTTTTTCTTTCTTTTTTTTTCACAGTTTATTAAGCTGCAATACCGCAAAGATCATGAAATGAAACTTGAAGAATACAATGAAAAGGGTTCTGTGAAAGAGAAGAAGTCCCAGTCGGTAAGAAGAAAAAAAAAGAAAGAAAGTGGCTTTCTGATTCTTCTAAACTAACTAATATTTTTTTTTGCCTTCAGCCCCAGCAAGATGATGATGGTTCATCTTATTTGTCATCCCTTGATCCAGACGAGAAGATGGTCATCAAGGCCTATAAACGCGATATCCTGGGCACATTCTGTTTCATTGCATATATACTCCAAACCCTCGGTATGGTGGCTTACATGATTACTGTTACCCGGGATTACTATTACGGCTATATTTTCTTCCGAGGATTCGCCGTGGTTCAGTCTAGCACTTTTATAGCCATGTGGTACATCTTTTTCTTCTGGTTTGCCAGCCTTACCGTCTTCAAGAGCCGGCTGATGAACTTTTTCCGCATCCAGTGTACATATGCGGAAGGTCAATACGTACAAGTCGAACGAAAGGAACCAGGTATAACCGTCGGATAGGGAAGTTTGGCAAATAATCCTTACCATTTCTTTCTCTTTTTTTCTTTTTAGCGATCATTTTCTTGGAGGACAATGATATTGTGATGGACACCGTTCGATGGCTTGAGCAGACGGCAAAGCGTATGTTCGGTCTGGATGTCGTCGTGAATACATCCAAATTGCAAAAAACTCGATCTGGGACAAAATACTTTGTCTATCAATGCACCCGCTACGTATACAATCCTCAGACACAACTCTTCACCCCGCACGATTTCAACTTGGGCGAAACTGCTTCCGATTTGGCTGGTCTGACCGCTGGTCTGACAACCGAAGAGGCTGCCCGACGTGAAGAACTCATCGGTCCCAACTTTATCGAGGTGTATGTTCCCAACTTTGCCATGGCTGTATTGCGCGAATTCTCCTCGTTCTTCTATATCTATCAGTTTACCGCACTTTGGCTCTTCTACTACTTCGCCTACTGTAAGTGACCTAATTTGTGTCACCGTTGGCATATGACTAACTATTTCCTACAGGGCAGGTTGGTATTGCTGATACGGCTGTCATCTTGGTGTCTGCCTTTGTCAAGGTCGTCGTGCGTCTTCGATCCGAGCTACGTATCAAGAAAATGGCCGAATTTACTGATGCGGTTAAGATCCTACGCGATGGTGAATGGAAAACTTTGTCTACAGCTGATCTTGTGCCCGGTGATGTATTTGAGGTGGCTGAAGGCAAGACGACCCCTTGTGATGCCGTTATCCTGAGTGGCAATATTGTGGCCGACGAAAGTTCGCTTACTGGTGAACCCCTTCCTATTCGCAAGTTCCCTCTTCGTCGGGAAGACGATACCACCTACGAACGCATGGGCGCCGGAAAAATTTCCACCATCTTCTCCGGTACTACGATTTCACAAGCACAGCCAACGGAGCACGGTCGACCTGTTACCGCCCTTGTAACCCAGACCGGAACCGCCACTGATAAGGGTGAGCTGGTCAAGAAAATCCTCTTCCCCACCCGTGTGTCCTTTATCTTTGATGAACAAATCAAGATCGTTATCCTGATCCTGCTTTGCTGTGGTCTGGTTTGTCTTGGTCTTGCTATCTGGCTTTATGTCTCTGGAACAAGTAAGTGCTAAGATTTTTATAGTATGGAAGCAGCTCAACCTTTTCTTTTATAGGTGCTTGGTTCTATGCCATGTTTGCAATCTGTCAGCTTGTCTCTCCTTTGCTTCCAGCTGCATTGGTTGTCGGTCAGTCTGTCGCTGCAGGACGACTGAGAGATAAGAAGATTTATTGTGTCGATCTCCCACGTATCTTGATGGCCGGCAAGGTTCAGCTCTTCTGTTTCGATAAAACGGGTACTCTCACCAAGGAGGGTCTTGAATTTTATGGAGCCCAGCCTATCTCGGACGTTGATCAGGTGGTTGAACAGAGAGCCAATGGCACTGCTCCCGCCTTTGATATTCATATGGACAACGTGCATGATATGCCGCGCTTGATGCAGATCGGTCTCGCTACTTGTCATGCTGTAACGACGCTGAACGGCCAATTTATTGGAAACCCTGTGGATATTGAGATGTTCCGCTCTTCCAAGTGGCAGTTGAAGGAACACACAGACGATGACGATGACCATTATGTCGATACACTGACTCCTCCTATGGAAAAGCCTGGTGCAATCAGTGCTCCTGTCCATGTTCTGAAACGATTCGAATTTGTTCACGCTAGAATGTCCATGTCCGTTGCTGTTCTGGATACCCATACAAACAAAGTTCATATTTTCGTCAAGGGTGCTTATGAGAAGATCAAAGACCTGTCTAATCCGGATTCCTTCCCTGCTGACTATGATCAAGCTACAGCCAACTTGGCTCGTCAAGGTTGCTATGTGCTTGCACTGGCTCACCGCGAAATTCATTTGGACCAAGTGGGTGGTCTTGAAGGTTTCCGCCAGTGGACTCGTGATCAGATGGAAGAGAATATCAACTTTGTTGGTCTGGTTATCTTCAAGAACCAATTGAAACCCGATACCACTGAAAACATCGCCGAACTCAAGCGTGGTAACACTCGCACCATCATGATTACTGGTGATACTGCATTGACTGGTGTCTACATTGCTCGTCAGTGCGGCATGGCAGACTCAAACTCGCGTGTACTTTTGGGCGACTATGACAAGAGTTCAGATCGCGTGGTGTGGACCGACGTAGACGAACCAGAGACTTTCCATGACCTCAACGTTGATGACTATCTGCTTAACCAAGACCATATCCCTGTTGAACTTGCTGTCACCGGAAAGGCTTTCGACTGGCTTGTGAATCGTGATCTTATTCGCAAATACCTATTGGACATCCGTGTCTTTGCTCGTATGACGCCAAATGGCAAGGTTCAATGTATCCAGTTACACATGGAACGTGGTATCACAGCAATGACAGGAGACGGTGGCAACGACTGTGGTGCTCTTCGTGCTGCCCACGTGGGTATTGCTATGTCCGATGCCGAAGCTTCTATTGTGTCTCCATTTAGCACAAGCATCCGTAGCGTCAAGTCCTGCGTTGAATTGATCCGCCAAGGTAGAGGAGCACTGGCCACTTCTATCACTGGCTACAAGTACCTGATTCTGTACGGACAAGTCATGATGATGTTAAAGATTTTCACCTTCTACTTCTCTGTGACCATGTCTCAAAACGTGTGGATTGCCATCGATGTCCTGATTACCGTTCTCTTGACCTGGGCCGTGTCTCAGTCGAAGGCTGCTGAACGCCTGGAAGGCCAACGCCCAACAGCTCGTCTTCTTGGTCCTCAAACGTTGGCGTCTGGTATGGGATTGGTTGCAATCAACTGGCTCTTCTTGATTGGTGCGTTCGTCATGTTGTTCAAGCAAAGTGAGTAGTGTACACATTTTTTTCATGAAGAAGACATAATACTTATGATGCTTTTAGGTTGGTTCCGCTGCAATGAGTTTGACAGTAGCGCTGTGGATATTTCCAAGTGGTGGTTACTTGCGGACAATTATGAAGCTGAGGTTCTGGCGTTGGTTTGTCTATTCCAGTTCATTAACAATGCCGCCGTCTTCAACTTTGGTTACAAGTTCCGTCAAAGCTGGTGGAGAAACTACATTCTTGTCTTCTTATGGTTGCTTTATATTGCCATCGTGTCTTACTGGACATTGGCCGATCCCAACCGCTTCGGTTGTCTCTTCCGCTTCAACTGTGGTACTGCTGAAGTGCTGACTAAGGAAGGCTACACTCCTCCACCAGTATACATCGAAACATACAATACTCCTCTCGGCCACAACGTCATGCCACAAGATTTCCGCTGGAAATTGTGGGGTCTGTGTGTCGGTAATATCTTCGCCGGTCTGGCCTACGAACGGTTGGTTGTTCTCGGTCCTCTCCATACCTGGTTAGCTAAGAAGTTCCCAGTTGAACGTCTTCAAGTTAAAAATTAATATAAAAGCAGTTGCCGGATCACTGCATTTGCATCCTTCTATATACATTTCCAATCCAATGCAATAAAAGAACAGAAATCATTTTTGAACTTTGACTGCAAAATAGATCCAAGAGTCTTTAGTTCTACATATAGAATCACTCGTCAAGGGAGAATGATAAGGGAATTTAAACAAAGGGAGATCTTTCAGCATATTAGGCTACGATACGAGCTAGTCCTGGGCATCCTGGTTGCTATACTTCAATTGCTGCATCGTATAGCAATAGCATCGGTAGTCGGTAATGGCGCGTTTCCTTGACGTGACATAGCGTCACAGGAGACATCTATCCATAGTAGCCGCTGACTGCGCTGCGAGTTCATGTTGGAAGCGAGATCAAGAAGAACAAAGCTAACCAGCAATCACGTATAGCCTCCTTTGTAAGATCCTGGCTTCAAACCCTCAAACATAATGCATGACTGATCCCATTTCTTTTACAAAAAGGTGAGTTTTTTTTTATTAGAAATTCAGATGTGCCAAAAAAAAAAAGGTGGGTTCTTTTACATGGTAAGTTCCTATGAAACGAATAATCAGTATACATAACTTCCCACACTTATCCACAGCCAGATATTTACCATGATAGCGTTAACAAGATCATTGTTGTTGTTCTTCAACGCCTTGATGGCCTTGTTGCGGGTAACATTGGCTTGGCTAACGACCAACTCAATATCCTTCTCATCAACGCCAGTAGCGTCAACTTCTCCCTCTTCTTCTTCTTCCTCAACGGCGGCAGCAGCGGCAGCGGACGAGGGAGCCTCGGCCTCAACCTGTTCAGCCTGAGCAGCGGCTTCAGCAGCAAGTTGCTGGGCAGCAAGAGCCTGGGCTCTGGCCTTCATATCCTCAGCCTGCATTTCACCAAAGACAATGAAGGTATCAGAGTTGGTGCTCTTGAAAACTTCGGGTTGCGAGATGAAAAAGAGAACCTACAAGAATCATGGTTCATACCACAATGACTACAAACATAAATTCAACGCGAACTTACGCCCTTGGAACGAGTGAAGGTAACACGGTTGATACCGGGAACGGCCTTCAAACCGAGGGACAAGATAGCCTTGCGAGCTTTCTTCTCACCACGCGATTCGGGCTTCTCAATAGCAGGGGTTTCCTCAGGGACTTCCTCGGAAACTTCCTCAACTGCAACGGGCTTCTGCTCAACAGGCTTCTCTTCAACGGGGGCAGACATCTAAGAAACACGTACATGATCAATCCTCTGGTCGTGTCGATTGCCCAAAGAATGAGTGGCTCCACTTTTAATCCTTTTTTCCCCGATTTTCGAAATTTTATCTCCAATTCAAGAAATCGCATGCATCCATCCGTTTCCAGACGTATTTGCTCATTATCTCGCCCTTCCCGTATAACACCCAAGCAGAAATTTGACTTACGTTTATAGGGAGAAAGAGAAAATGGTACGGTAAAGACGAGCACTTCAACACCCCCAGGGCTCGTGCCGCACACGTCGCGAAGTGAAATTGTTACGTCACATTGATGTGATTGGTGACTTTTCGGTACACCCACTGTGCACCACAATCCCTAAACATCAGGACAACAGTGAAGAAGCAGATCTCTTTGAAGCCATACAAGCTGAGCAGTTTCTTAAGTAGCTTCCATGACTTGTTGGTCTTATTAGCGGTATTTGCGGGGTGCACCGCTTTAGTGTCTGTAGCGAAATCCCTAGGCATCACGTAGTTATTGCAACTCATTGTCACCAAGTTTAGCTATTTCCTTTTCGTGATCATCTATTGCGTACTTTTCTTATACAGATAGTCGTAAAAATACATATCACGAATGTTGGAACTTCATAAATAGGCGCCTTCAGATTAATTTTTTGGAACTTTTCCCAAGCTTATGTACCTCGCGCTGTATGTGCAACAATAAACACTTATTGGATCCGATAGACTTTGCTATTGTTTCCGTTGAAAAAACTAGTAATCGCTGTGTTATTGTAGTGTCAATTATCTTCTGTAGGAAACTGCGAACCTTTTGCCAAATCAATTTTCTTGAACTTAATCCTATTTTAACTACTTTCTTCTAGGATGGAATAACTATTTGCTTTTACACTCGGAAGTTACCAGAGCCTGGATATTTCCAAAGTCCAGAGTCAATGATGGAACCTGGGTATAAGGATTGCATTTCAATCTCTCGCCAAAAATGAGAGCTGGGCAAACGTAAGACGTCATCCTATTTAAAACCCAGAGGCATAGCATACGTAACTGTGGACGCGTCCAAGACCCGAACATTTTTCCTCTATATTGAACCTTCATGGAGTGTCTCTTTGGCATCACTGGAAAAGACTTCACTTTGCTTGCGGCAGACACTGTCTCCGCTCGTAGCATTGTTGTTATGAAAGGCACCGAAGACAAAGCCCGTCAGCTCAACAACAACACAATTTTACTCTATACAGGCGAACCAGGCGACACAGTGAATTTCGCAGAATATATTCAGCGCAACATTAAGCTTTACAGTATCCGAAATGGCATTGAGCTTAGCCCTAAATCAGTAGCAACATTTACTCGACGTGAGTTGGCAGATTCACTACGAAGCAGGGTAAGGGGAAATACAGCATGGAAGGAGAAGCATCTGACACGCATGTTTCGTAGCATCCTTACGCTGTGAACATGCTGATTGGCGGCTACGATGTGAAGACGAACACGCCAGAACTTTACTGGGTCGATTACCTTGGTGCCATGACTCGCTTACCCTACGGATGTCAAGGTTATGGTGCATATTTCTGCACATCGCTCATGGATCGCTTGCATCACCCAGACATGGAGCTTGAGGAGGCAAAGGATTTAATGCGTAAATGTATTCAGGAACTCAAGACCAGATTTATTGTCAATATGCCAACGTTTAAGGTTCGCTTGGTAAACAAGGAAGGCGTAACAGAAATAGAACTGTAAAACGGCCGGCTGTGTGATCTCCTAAACGTATTTCCTTTATTCCTCACCCATCAATTTTTCAAATCCTTTTGCGATATCCTGCCTTGCCTAAAATGTTATCGATGTTGTTATGTGAGTTTTGATGATACAAAGGAACAAAGGTTAGACATTACCAGTTCACTTGCAGGAGCTTTGGGGTTCAGATATCCCATCACGAAATTGACGGCTAACCACTTGCAATGGACCGTGCCTAAATCCTTGCCCTGTTACCCAGTTAGCTTTTCATCTACATGTGATTTTTAAAAAAAAGGGAAGGAAAACATACATCAAATGACATTTTCAATCCGCCTTCTTTTGTCTTGGTGAATACGAATTCGGTATCTTTTTTCACATTAGCACTTGCAAATCTAGCCTTGAAATCGCGGATCCCGTCCAAAATTTCTGTTTCCTGCTCCTCAGTGAGATCTTTCGATTGCTCACGCATACGCGTCAATAGAGAGCGAGTGAACCCATCTCGCAGATGCTGAGTATTCGTTGCACGGTTGGGAACTAAGGAACAAGTCAATTTCATTTTTGAACAAGATTTATAGCATTCAACTTACCCACGCGGATACTAATATCGTACGGTTGTTCCAGCAATGCTGTAGCTAACTCTTCTTTTCCCAAGAATTCTGCTTTGTCAAAGTTCTATCGGGCATCCCAGAACGATGAACGACAGACATCCTTTTAAGAATAATTGTAATTACCTTCCAGCCGTCTAATTTTCTTAATGTTTCCACATCTTGACTGCGCATGTACAGTCCGACAACATAGACATTGATATTTAAGAAACTCACTTGACGTGCGCCAAGACCAATCAACCGTCTCCACTCGGAATCAATATTCAGATAGATTGGAAATGCTATCTTAGTCTCAGGCTCTTCGTTGTGGTTATTTCTTTTAGTATCGTCATTCGAGGACATCATGGTAACGAGGACATACCTTCGACAGTACCTGCATAAGTCGTAGTGGCTGCTTCAGCGAAAACTGGTTTCTGGTTCCAAAGAAGATATGTTCCTACTAAAGTCGTAGCGCCTGCACAAGCAGCTATTTTGCCGTACGCAGGTGCGCGATGCTGTTGCCACCGGCATTAAAACAAAAGAAAAAGCTAAGCACGACATGTACCTTTACAGCTACCACAGAATAGCTGCGATAGGTGTTAAAAGCTGTGGTCCTAGCCAGACGTGCGAGAGGTCTGCATGTCATTCGTTGCATTTCTATATGTTTTGGAATTTCTTTCTGCTCGCAAGGCACACCTTGAGCCGGGGCAAATTGTGTGGCGTGACTCTCTGTCTTCCTTTCTTACCATGTTTCATTTGCGCGTATTTGCCGCTGTTCGACCAGCACAATCAAGACTATTGAACGTAGCAACGAGACAATTCAGCAATGGCACGACAGGCCCACGAGTTATTGAACGTGAACTTCCGAAATCTACGGTTACTTCACGTAAACAACGAGTTGTCGGTGGCATCATTGTTGGTTCGGTACTATGGGCTGGGGTGTTGGCCGCATCGATGAACTATCAACGGACCTCGAGCAGTGTCGTCAACGGAACCTTGTTTACTGTTCGTTATGACCCCCTCGTACAAGAGCTAGTTGGTGACAAAGTCGATTATGCAGACAGGTGGCCCTGGATTTCTGGTTCAGTGAATCACTTGAAGGGTAAAGTGGATATATCCTTTGACGTATCTGGTTCAAATGGTAAGAATTTTTTCTCTCTAAAAGATAATTGCAATACCAATGAAACATAATAGGTGAGCGTGCCCGTGTCCACTTCTGCTCTGTTCGCCAAGGACAAGAATGGAAAACTGTGGAGTTTACTGTGACCCGCAAAAGCGATAAGAAAGTTGTAAATATTGGCGATCAGGAGCTCACCGACACAGGTGCTCCATCTACACCAGCAACTGCATAATGATGTCTCTGCACAAACTAATTGCAAAGAAGAAGAAGAAAACATGGAAGTTCCCTTGCCACTCAAATAAAGACTCCCCTATCGTTTCAGTTTTTTTTAGACTTGACATGTGAATCTCAAACTATCGACGGAATTGCCTGTTTGACTAAATTTATCAGCATGAGTTCTGATGTATCGCATGGTATGTGTAAATGCGTGTCTCAAGTACATTATAGATCTCTGGACGTAGCTGCAAAGAAAGGAAAGATGGAAAATCACAGCCCTTACAGAAATGCAAGGCGGGGCGAAGTTAACATACCTGGATGATGAAAAATTTGAAAGGAGGACAGGTAGTAATTACGTGCTACATCCCAATTAGCATATAGACTTCATCTAAAACTTTATGAATAGGAAGAGGTATGTCTCTCTTAGGAGCTTCGACAAGCAAAAGAACGAGACTTTCGCGAACGTTTTATAACATTTCATAGAGAAGACAAGAAATGCTCATTAGTTGATAACCACTAAATAACATCATTGTAATAGTACAGATCGGCCTTTCCGATCCAAAACCCTGGAGGAAGTACCAGCTAACATTCCCAGAACCTAAGCATACGAGCAGAAAAGAAAAAGGACAGATTTTCCCTGGTGGACGATCTTCAAACTTCTTTTTCTGTAGTATTTAACTTGATCTATTACATACGTCCCTTTCAATATATGCCCCTTCAAGAAAAAAGAAGATCTGCTTTTTTTTAACACGTACAGAGATTAAAATACATGGCTGTATGACATACTGAATAAACAATAACAAAGAAATATGCAGGCAAAGTACGATAGGTCGTTTAAAGAGACGTTGATAAAAAAAGGTTCAATTGACAGTAATGCACTTTGCTTTATGTAACCTCCTATGGACTAGGGGATTCCTGTTTTTAACCTTTAGGGAGTGTGTCTCTGCCGAATTGCTAAGAAGTAATGAAATGTGCGCTCTTTATCTTGCAATTATAAATATGTGTTTTGCCCCTTTTTCCTTTCCTCTGCGATCCACCTCATGACATCAAAGGAAGCGACCGCGAAATTTTGGCATCTAAAAAAAATCGCCTTGGGAAAGCAATCTCCCGCTCCTGCCCATCCCCAGAAACCGCCTAGTCCGGCCTGTAAGGTTCATCAGGTCCCAATAAAATGACTTCTTTAACCATTTTATTAGCTTCTATCTATTCTATGGATGAGTCAAAACCAAAAACAAAAAGATTAAGGTAGCAACCTACAAGTGAAGTGATAACCGTTGTTGATCATCTTCATGCAGCGTATTGCTTCCGCATCGACGTCAACGTACCTTTTGTAAAAAAAGAAAAATTGGAACTGCTCCAGCAATCGATACTAAACAATATGCTATCTTGCAGCTAATGCAACCGCTCCAACTTCTATTAACACAACGACTGGTATGGGAAAATCCTTGCCTTCAGCAGCAAGTCTTCAAAACCTGCATAGCATCGCATCAAAACCCAAATTACGACAAAGAACGATATCACATACAGCTGTGTCTCCCAAAGATCATTCATCTCGATCATCTCAACAAGCAACTTCGCCGGTACCACCGGGTAATGACCCCAATCAGAAAGAGTGGATCAGACCCAATGGATCAAACTGTCCAGACGATTCTACACGGAAGGCGAAGAACACAGCTACACATAAAACTCCCAGTGATACCACAGTAGGCAATCAACGTAGCCGTGTCTTGCGCTCAGCTGCTTCTCACGCCTCATTGAAAGAAAAGCCCTCGCGAAGGCCACTCTCTGATATTTCACCTAAACTCGGCGCTACCACATTTGGTGAGAAACCTGCGAACAAAAAGGGAGGGCGAGTCAGTGCTTCCCATAAAGTCCAGACAGCTAGAACAAGCGAAGAAAGAATATCGTCGGCCTCCCGAAATAGCACATCATCCTATGAGGGCGATTCTTCCAACGAGAGCAGAACCACTGATCAGGACGATACTGACTTGTCATCTGATTCTAGTCAAAACGACGGTCTGAATGCACTTCTCGAGAAAGAACGAGCGACAGTCCAAGTGCTACAACGACAAAAAGAAGGCAAGTTTTTACTCGCGTTACGCTCAGTCCGTTGTTTTCTGAACCAGACACTCTGTTGCACGTATAGCATGCAACAAGGACATCGACTTTCTTAGCCAGACTGTCGATACCTTAACCACAGAGAATCAGAAACTGAAAGAGCAATATGAGGCAGAATCGGTATGTCAGAAGTTCAGTGGAATTTTTTTACAGACGTTATAACACATGTTGTTAGTTAAGTAGGAGGAAATGCGAGGAAAACCTGATGTGTGTGGAAGACAAGTTGAAAGAAGCAGAGGAGAAACTAAAGTAAGAGGAAAAGGGTAGATTCATTACTCTTACTGAGGTCTTTGATAGAAGGATGACAACAGCAAGTAATGGAGAAGCTGAAAGTCATCAGCAGACAGTTGACTTGTTGAAGTCACAGTTGAAACATTCACAAGAACAAGTGTGCGTCTTAAAAGCAACGATGGAGCAATTTTTACGCATCGGAATTTTCAGTGATCCATTAGTTTATGACACTGCACGTCGTTATCCAACCACTTGCAAGGCAAGGTAAGTATTTTCCTTAATCTTATATGTTCAAAATGACTCATTATTGCCTTTTCGAAAAGTGCAATCGAAGCTATAGCAGCAGAGCTTGAAAATAGAGAGGCAGTGGACACATCATCGGATCCACCTGAACAGCTAGAGCGTGCATATATTATCCACAACTAAATCAATAAAGTAAACAGTTATTTCCTGCATACAGTGGTGATCCATTTAGGAATGTGAACAAAGACTGTGTGTTGATGAGCAAAGAATTCGTGCTCTTCGTCGGCTAGGCCATTGATAAGGAATTGTCCAATCATAACAAATAGTATATTAGATGGAAGCTGACTGGCGTTTATCAGATATGCCAACAAAAAAGCGTACTCTCGGGGAAGCCTAAAGAGATTAATCATTTGTTGAGTAAAAGACGTGCGGTCGGATATCGGCCAAATCTGGAATATTTAACTTGAACAAAAGGTTAAACCGAGATATCGCCATTGTCGCTTCATGTAGTTGCTACTTCAACAGCTCTCAGAGGATCTCTCTGTTCACATGCGCTTAATGTATATAGATCAGCGTAAAATTCATTCAATGACAGTAAAAAGGCAGCAAAGATAAACAAGAAAAAACAAATGGGTTTTCCTATGATAATTTTCTTTTCCTATAAGCAGATGTCGTAAACCAAACAATGATGTCAAGGAAAGCGGTTAAGAAGAGAGAACTTGATTTTGGCAAAAGGTCCGACCATTATGAGCAAGAAGACTATCCTGCTTGATGTCCATACCTCTATAAGGTTGTTGCGAATATCCAAAATACGAATACTCTCCATACCATATTTGAGCGTCATCCTTTGACCATCGATATTCACGGTGACCTCCAACAGGCAGTAAAAACTTGCCATCATCATCATTCTGTTTCCTAGGTCTAGATTGCGTACCATATCGATCGTTCTGATATAGCGCACAACCCGTCCACATCTGAACAAAATTGAGAAACCGATTTTTCTCTTCGTCTGTGACAACCGGAGCATGGCTTTCTGTTCCGTCCTTACTCGCTATCATCGTCTGAGGTTGATCGACCACCCTTTTCTCCATAGTATGACCGGTATTAGATAACGTCCTTTCTTGACGAGCACTGTTAACTGGCTCTGATTTCTCTTGAGGCCGTCTGTATTGGATAGTAAATTTGACAACTTCCTTACTCGAAAGAGGTTTGGTACTGGCACAAGATCCAGTCGCTTTGATTTGCGGTTCTGTGCGACTATTGTTCCTAGGTAGCTGACCTCGTGTAGTTTTATTCGAGTTGGATTGTGAAGATGTTGGACTTACAATAGGTGAAGCAATCGTCTTTTTCTTCGATTTCTTTGTTCCTGATTGCCGTTTTGGTACCAGTGCTTTCAGTCTTTCGATCTCAAGATTATAGGAGGACAGTGGTGAAGCTTTTGCGGAATCCTCTTCGCCAAGGATTGGTGGAGTCAATACTTTCTTCCGTATAATATTAACATCACTCCACGCAGATGTCCCGCTTTTCCTCGGTTCATCAGGTAGCGAGTGGAGGAGGATCGGAAATTCTTTTTCAAATGTATCACAAGAAGGGTCTGTGCAACTTCGGTCGCGCTCCACTGGCTCATTTGTCTGTGAACGTCGCGTTTTGGAAGTGACTGGTCGGTCAGGGTTATTGTGATGTCGGATTGTATCGCGGGCCGCAGTAGGTCTATCTGGGTAAGGGGAAGAGTTTGATGGACGAAGCGATGGTTCGGTGCATTTACTCACTGTGTACATAAAGTATCATTTTTAGATACTGCGTGACGAAAAAAGGAAATCAGAGAGCCATTACCTGCATAGGTTGATAAGCACCTTAGGTTTGGCACGTCTACATCAGCAATCTGGCCGCGTGCTTCCTCAGGAAAGGATACGAATGTATCATAGTAACTTGGAGATGCGATCTTCTGTGACCCTTCCGCAGCAAATGATGAAAATGCTAGATCAGCGGATCGTGCACTTGAGAAGGGACCAGATTTTTCAGATGCGTTTCGCATCCAGGTGGGCACAAATACATAGGCTGCGGGACTGATCGAACGGCTGCCAACAACAGGAGATAGCTTTCGCTCCTTGTGTGACTTGCGCACCAAGGATGGAGGTTTTACGGACAGTTCTTCTTTCGAATCAGATACATCAGCAATAGAGGCCATGGATAATGATACTGTTCACGATAAGTCTCCTTGATAAAAAGAGCACAACGGATGTCGGATGCCAAACAGTCGATAACTCACAAACGCAGGCTGACCCAATCGCAGAGGAGTGGTAAGAAAGAGAGAATGAGGAAAAAGATGGTGTCAGCCACACAGTTTCTTTTTCTTTCTGGAGATAGATTTGTCAAAACGTTTTTGGTGTATATAAAAGTAAAATAAAAAGAAAAAGAAGTAGAAAAAGGCTTAAGGTAGCTCTTCACTTTTGCCGCCAAAATGCAAGGCCAAAACTACCGGATCAGCAGTGTCCCAATGGTAAACACAGTTTAAAGAGATGACTCTATGTCTAGGTGACAAATCACCTTGTATTCGTTTGATTTCGGGAAATAATGACGAAGAATAGAGATGGAGAACAAAGAGATGGAAGCCCAACCTCAAAAGGGAGTGCGGAAACACACTCGTGAATGTTGCGCCGCCTGAATTCTTTGGGTCAGGCCAAAATGAGTCAATTGTCTTTGTTTAACACTATAGATTCCGTGTTCTCATGGTGGCAAGGACTTATACCGTCTACTCTATCACTTTAGCCGGGACTAGGTCCTATCTATTGATCTCTGTTACTAACAAAGCACTGCACGGGAGATAAAGTCTGCCGCTTTAGACGTTAGTGTTCCATTGTTATGCGGTTTCAACGCGTCTTGGATGCAAGACGATTTCCGTCTCCTCGCTCTAAATGTAAGTTCTCTTTGCTCCTTGAGCGCGCTTTTTTTTCGACCTTTCAAGGAAACACTTTCTGTTTGATTTCCTTGGTACAACACTGCCACACTCCACACAGTTCGCGCTCAGATTAAGGATGCAAGAAGGGCATACAGCAAATTTAGAAGTCGCTATCCAATATGACTATGGGGAAGCAGGAAGCTCAAGCTAGAACAGACCAGGAGCTGCGGGGTTTGGAGAAGAAACGTCTGCAGAAGTCAGCAAGCTGCATTATTTGACCTGAAACTGCAGTGTTGATAGTCTCACGCGTAGGCGGTAACGGTCAGCTCTCCTATAGTAATATCTGGTGTTGGCTTGGGATTATGGGAAATTGAGTGAACAGTAGTCCATCTTACATGAGCTTGATGCTAATATTTGGATATCGTATTCTCCCATGTTGTATTCGTATCAGATATGGATCGCTTCATGAGAAGACTGATCGTTTCTTCTCTTCGACTCTATTTTTAAGGAGACCTCTCTCTGACAACAGTTCCGATCTACAACATACAAGCTTAACTGAATTCCTTAGATTTTGGTATGTACATAGGTGTATGTCTCCATTTTCGAAATAAGTAGAGTAACCAGCGCCTACCTACGGTTACGAAAGATTACGTCTGCTCAAGTACCTGCCCACTAGCAATGTTTTTCAGGTTAAAAGGCTGTATAGAGTATTCCGTTGACTATGACACATTTCCGCTGAAATTTGGTTCCATAGCTGGACACCGTCTGAAAAATAAAGGGACAACAGAGCACTGCTATTCAATTATCAGACATCCTCGCTTACCGAGCTCACATAATGCATTGTAAATGATACAACGAAAGAAGCATTGTGTAGTTCCCTCTGAACTGCCCTCTCGTCATATGGAAGGAAAAAGCCGACATATTAGGGATACCTACATGTATGCAGTGCTATGCATTATCCTAGGGATACAAAGGTACAAATAAAGACTGCCAGTGACAAAACGTTATTTACAGTCAAACACCGTCTAAGTCGTCCCAACTTTAGGTATAGCCTCGTTATAGTTATAGTATTCTTGTTTGATTCAGAAAATACAGAACCACCTAAAACCCCACTTCTGCTATATCCTCGTTATAGCCATCAAAAATTGGAGGAATTACGGTATAACTTAAGCGGGGACTTGACTGTAGCAGGCATGATGCCTTGGTTTTGGAGCGGCTATGCATTAGATGAAAAGTATGAGGAAGCAGACAGTGCCGCCTGGAGTATGACGTCCTATCAGCTGTAACAAAGGCTGGATCAGCAAAATGTTCATTTGTTTACGTTCATACACATCAGAAATGAATATGACTAGCTCATATGGTGAAAAATAGCTAACACAAATGTAGAGGTATACATCTACATTAAATATAATGAATGATTAGAGCATGAAGCCGCAGCGTTAGGCCGATCGACGAGGAGTCGATGTATCTCATTCCTCTAACAACTGAATGCATCTATCTTCACTAAAGTACAGCGCTGTAGCACCATCAAGTAACAATATAGAGTGATTGCAATGTTTATGCCGATCACCACTAAAAAATACCCCGCAAAGCCGGCTTCGTGCTTTGGTAACGACACCTGTGTGAGTTTATTTCACTAGCACGTGCTTTTTCAAATACAAGAGAGATACGTATTACTACTGCTGAGCACAGGTATTGTTTAGCCGCACAAGACTAGCATCAGGAACGTATTCACTAAAAGTTTCCTGATAGACTTGGAAGGTGTTATCATCTACAGTAGGATTTACAGAGTACACAGTGGCGTAGACGAAATTATAAGTTTGTTGGGCTAGCCTAGGATGAATGCGCGTAACATATTCTGGTAAGTTCATCTGGTGATAACTATTTGCTTCCGTCCCGTTAAGCCACAGGATGGCTGCATCGTAGTTATCGTTGTTTTGCAAAGAAATAAGCTTAACGTTTAGAATCATCCTGATCTCCACCGTGCCAGGCAGCATATCTAGCGTTCCTGAGACGTTTCCCCAGTCGTACTGAGGGAATAACTGCGCCCATTCAGTGAGGTTGATGGTAAACGATTCTAAAAAGGGATAAGCAATAGAGAAAACGAGTAATATGTGCTTGCTTACCAATGGTGGTTAGCACCTGGAAAACTCCGTTCTCATCACTTTCACCTACTACTTCAAACACTCCTTGCCCAACCATACTGGAAGAATCCTGCGAAACAGTGCTCTGTATAACAATGTCTTCCTCGACAACTGCAGATGTATTCGTAACATTGGAAAGCATGAGTGTATCACAGCTCAATGTTACGTTCGACTCCGCGAAGCCACCCTTCGCCATGTTGTATTCTCCTTCGGAAATCGCTACAGCATACCACGTATCCGCGAGAGGTGTAGAGTCTTGTCTCTTGAAAATAACCGGGGAGGACTTGACTCCAGTGAAGACAACAAAGCATAAGAAAAGAGGGATAAAGAGTAGACGTCTCATTATTTCTGATAGTATAGAGAAGTCGTGAATGCTCGCTTGTGAATCTTGCGTTTATATACCTTCCCACTAGGTGCTTGTAGTAGAGCATGAAGCTATTAATGTCACCATGAGATGCAGCGCAATGCCGATAGGTGCTGTCACCTTACATATGATAAAACCTCTCTCGTAAAGTAAAGCATGATTTCACGGAGACACGGTAAAGTGCAAGCGACATAAAACAGAATTTAACCCACCCGTCTACTTTTTACGTATGTTTTATTCTTTGTTATTTAAGAAAACTGCCAATATAAGACAGTAAATTTCATCCTTTTTCGCGCAACTATGGACCGCCTTGCACATTATTTCTTTTTTTAAACCTTGGGAAGCCGTACGTATTAAACCTGCTTAGCTTCATTTTCCGCCAAGCGGCGCAGTCAAATACAGAAATACCGAAGTTCAAGCGGATACACAGCATGAATTGATCTAAATCCCAAAAGAGGAAGACACTAAATCGACTTGTGTCCGATCGTAACGCATAATATGGCGCATTTTATTGAAATTTTGCGTAGCCGATTTCACGGCTAAGTATCGTGCTCTCCATAATGCAACTTTGCAGAATATACAGGTTCACATGAATCAATTTACTGGTAAACGGTTGAATTCACGTAAATTGCAGGAATATCTTTATTACCCCTATAATTGCCTCTCCATTCAATACACCGTTTGTGTGTAGATTGCTGACAATCCTATCTTCCCTTTTTACTTTCGCAAACGCATGATTGAAGTAAGTGCGTCTATTAAATATGCTATTATTGGTGAAGAAGAATAAAAAAAGTGAACTTGTATTGTTTCTGCAGAATTAGTTCCGGGGACCTGTGTTCCTGTACCTGTTGTACGGTCTGCTTGATAAGACTTTTGCAAACTCTCAATGCTGTGCACAGGTAAAAAGGTAGCTATCTGGGCCAATGTTGGATTACAATGTGTAAAAATGCCTTCTCAGGGATAGCAAATATCATGCACGTATCCTATTTCAGAGCAAAAATATGGACAACAAGCAAGTGCGTCAGTCACTTCTAGCGAGCCTTACAATGCACCTTATCTCGCAATAGCGCCACCTTTCGCAAAATATTACATTGGCAACCAATTACGTATTTCCTTTATCAGGGCCTAAAAGTGTGCCAGGATCTGTATCAGTCTGGATCGCAACTCCTATCGCTAACCTTCGGCTTTCCTGGTGGAACTATAAGCAGCTACTTCAAAACGACAGCATTACAACGTTCTCACAGCTACATACCTCATCAAACATTTCTGTGAATACAAATACAAGATAATGATCAGAATCAAATATCGCAGCGAAATAATGGAGGCACGGTTGTGCAGTATATTAAAGGAGATAAAAGGTACATTTACATATGAAGCTATCTACGGCATTGCACTTCCGTATAATCAAGTATATATGAACACGTTAACGCTATACAATTCTCTAGTCCCATATCCTTCATCTTTTGCGGATGATGCTTTATGCGCAGACAAACCATACATGGCGTCGTTGTTGCCTCCTCGGGACTTATTTTCACATGTGTTAGTCAGATGATCTCAAAAATCGCTGGCGTAAATGTATAATCATCCATGTAGCTGGTTTCAACAACTTCATGGCATTAATCATAATGAACATTAGAAGTCTTCTCTTTACTACTAGGATTACAAGTAATAATGATTTACATGCCTTCACCATGTCATTACTATAATGTGACACATCATCTACAACTTATGGCTCGCTTATTACCCTCAGATTGAATATTGGATCGGTTGTGGACGATGATCCATGTATGATCGTAGACGTGCAATAGACGAACTGGTACCCTTTTCCCATCGACAGTGGTTTCGGATTACATGTAAGTGTCTGATGGCTTATGCATCTCCACAATTTCTCTACCAGAATGGCATACTGAATTCGCTGTTTTAGAAAGGACGCTCCATATCTGCTCCGGTTTACATAAGGTGTCCTTGATGTCTGAGATTCTATTAGTCACTAAGGCGCTCGTCATAATTTGGGCTTGAAGAGTTCTCTGTCTTAGGCAGGACATGTTCTCATTCCTAAATGCCCTTGTCTAAAGAGAGGTTTCCTGTCCGCTTGCCATTCACAGCAAACTCTTATCCTCTTCATTTAATCTTTAAACTACATCCACCTTGACAACATTTCCTTTATTACCGATAATGTCATTGGCTAACTTATTCTTCAGGATCCTCTTTACATGTGGGCCGCATCATCGACGCATCGAGTTGTGGATGACGGGATGCCTTACTTGCAGTGACAGCTTCTTCTTTTATGCCGAATGGTTTATTATTATTGCCCGTTGCATGTCAATGCTTGTTGTGTAATACGCTCTTGATAAGATTATCGCCTTTATTTGTCCTTACCGAGAAACAAGAGGAAGTACCTTTACCTAAGATAAGTTGAACTGATAACCTTCCAACAATGGAAATTCCGTAGTGATGGCTACTCAAATTCATATTTGGTCTTCGCCATCCCGTATTCTGGTTGGGCTTATTTGCTATATATCGTAAGTGACCCCACCGTAATAAGTTTTGATACTGAGCTTCTGAATCTGCTATCTGTTGACGGTTGTTGCACACTCACAGCATCACATTGTGGGTGTTTATAAAAAAAAAAAAGAGCTGCAAGTCCTTCGGGAGCTGTAAGCATTGTCTGATCAGATTCAAGTACACATGCTAGTGACTTTCGCTCACAGGCGGCTGTATATGATACCACTAGGATGATCGAGATAACACACTTTGTTATGTTCCTATATCATCTAAGGTACTCTTAGGGTCCTGCAAAACGCCCTCGTCCGGAAAGCGTATATGCTAAGGTCATCAGGTAAGAAACTGCGTTGCACTTCCTGTGATTTTGTGTCTAGTACGTTATCGACCCAGAAGAGAGTATAGTTACCGAAATATGTATAACCTGCCGACAGAAGCTACACTTTTTTTTTCCGTGGATGCAGTAAACCAGTCAAGAATCAGGCTGCCTCTTTAGAAACGCACAATGATGACATGGCAGTCGCTTTTTTCAAAATAGACATCATGCCCCCGGGATGACAGGTTGTCTAAAGACCTACATATTGCCTCTGCATGTAGTATTCACATAGAATATTCGATGTCTCGGTGTAGAACATGCAGTTATACGCTTATTCATGTTGTTTTCAAGAATGTGGGATAGCATGTAGTGCGTGATCATATCTGTGTCCCTCACGCACTCACGCCCAATTCAACTAAAAAAAAGTCTGGAATTCGGTTGTATTCATCTTGTATCCACTACCTTTGTACAGAGAAACTAACTGTATTTGCTACCATTACGGTTAAATCTACGTGTTCAATTCAATAGTGAAAGCGAAGCTTCCCAATTTCGTTAAAACACATTTGCGCAATAGATTACTAGATTTTGAACAAGCATTTGGGTCATTTAGATATCCTCCGACGTTCATGTGTAATAATTTCGCGTTGGAAGTGACGATGTTTTGCGCAGTGAAAAGAGTTCATTTTACTGTAATCCAAGGTATACTTTGCACCTGGACAACCTGACTTTTGCATTAAGGTAGTTCAGTGATGAGTTCCCAGTACCCCGTCGGAAAGAGGAAAGGTATCTCGAGATAAGGAAAATGTCTCATCGAGGTACTTCAATGATGGATTTTCAGTATCCTTTCGGAAAGCAGTAAAAATATCTCAAGATAAGAACAGGTTTCATCCGGAAGGATCTGTATTTAAAGGAACGCATGAATTCCTTCTTTTTTCCCTTTGGATCTGTTTATCCTTAACATCCCCGGTAAGGATGTCAATATTTATACATACAAAATTATTCATGTCTTTTTGTTCAGCGATTAGACTGCATTACCTCTGTCCCAAACTGTCTTGGCTGTGTTGGTGCTTTGCGCCCTTCACTCAAGTAAGTAAATGTTGTCACGCACTCAGCATCACTCATTTTCCGGAATAGTTCGCCAGATGTTGCATCGCTTCAAGTCCTCTGCAGTCACCACATCCAGACGTGGCCGCTCCACGCAAGTCATTGTCCATTATAGCCGCCCCCACCGAGTCAGGTTCGATGGCCGGATGCCTTAAAATTGTGGCAATACCCCTCGGGGGTAAGTAAGATGACATCCAAGCACTATTCCATTTACTAACCAGGAATTTTTTTATGCTGCTTGAATAGATTTTATGTCCATTGGAAGGTCCAAGTTCACGTAAGTTATTTGATCCTCTGACAAAAGTTGATGAAGTAATAACACAAGTCCAATCTTTCCTTGGCGCAAATTGGACCTGGAGTAGACCCGCCTACGAGAAATGATAACCATGTCTAACTAATTCGAAATAGATGTTTTATGGACTAGCATGCATTTCCATTCACAATATCTCTCATGACGTCGTCCGATCGTGTCTCTTCTTGATCAGCCTGAGACAGAAGTTGCATTCTTGTTCCTTTATGCCCTACTAAGATCGGAAGCTGGTCCGTAAGTAGAAGGTACTGCATGGATGCTGCTGGTACTTTTTACTCCTCATCCTTGTACGTGTGACGCACGAACGCGCATCATTCATTCAACGTTCGGAGGTTCTGAGAGACACGACCATCCACCTTCTCTTACCGAATTTATCATAGTTGCTCCAGTTACTGATGATTTTAAGGATTTTATCGTAGGGCTCTCATAATACATGGTATATTCTTTACAAGGCACCAAAGATCGATAACAAACTTTCTCACTCGGAGTGAGTACTTCTTTGGGATGTATAGTAAATATTGTTTGATTCTCGTCATTAGCCGCTGTTCCTTCGTTCTGTGCAGGACCAGGAAATGTTTCTTCACCGTTACTGAAACACTCATATTCACGTTCATATTCATGTCATTGTTGCTGTCATCTACAGTCACCTGACAAAAAAATTGTCAATAAAATACTCGATGAAAAAAAAAAAAGGCTTACCTGTAAGCATCTACTGTTTTTGTTACAGCGAGATATGATCAGCGTTGAAACACCAGTGGTCGGCCTTGACCAAGTGACGAGCATGTTGCAAGCTTGTGTATGTTTCTGCTGGCGTTGACATCGCGTTGCCATAATGTGCCACAGGTTTGGCAACCGAGCACGCTATGCAGCGTTCCGTACGCTTCTTCGTTCAGTCGTAAGCTCTCCATGTTCTTCTGCTGACATCTGGAGCACACCTAAGTATCCTCGTTAATATGGAGTGTCTCCATGTGTTGGTCAATATTACCTTTGACGTGTTGTACTCGTCCACATTGACCATAACAAGTAAACCGGCATTTTCTGCCTTTTTCGGGAGAACTCGACAGCGGTCAGCCAGTCCAGAGATCTTGCCGCGCATGTTCGTTTGGAATGTGGCATTCCCGAATGCAACAAAGGGATCCTGTCTGGCATTGGCCGTAGTGGTGCCTTTCGCCATTTCTGTTTCTGTGATCGTGAACGCCTACCAACCAAAGAGAACTAACAGCGCTGCCAATAAGTGTAACTGCCATACTTCTTCTCCCTTGCCCGTGTCCTATACATGAAAATAAAAAAAAAAGTTAGTCAAGCTCATATTACAATTTGAAAGGCACATACTTTTGCTGCTTCTTCTTCCTCCAGGTCTTCCGTTTCTGTTTCAGACCGCGTAGATTATATTCTTTGCCACCATCAAGCAGTATGTTGATAAGTTCAGCCTCAGCCCGCTGCTTGCCAATATAGTTCAAGAATCGGAGACTTGCAAGTCTTTCATCATAGAAATCAAATAGCTGCTCCAGATTTGGCAATAGTGATTCGAGGTACGTTGCCATTGTCTCTGGATTTGCTGTCTTTCGCGTTGTGATCTCCTGTTCTACTGCAAGTATATCGTTTTCGCGCTTCATTCGCAGGATATTCGCATTCGTCTTCTTGTACCCAGCCATGACATAAAACTCTGCTGTGGACATCTTCGAATTTCATGAGGTTCTGTACTATGACCATTACTAGCTACATAAATCTCCGTCATCCCCGGGTCAGCTCCCCATAAGTCGAATACGTTATTAAGCTCCCATTCATCAAAGTCTGTGGCGTCCAGATCTGGTAAGTCTTGTTCCTCTGTTGTTCTGCGAGCAAATATAAAGTCGATTGCATAACCGTCTGTTCTTACGAGGTTTGTGAACAGTTCTCGAGGTTCATCCAAATCAAGGTCCTCTAAGAGACTAAAGAGCTTATTAGTAAATGATCTTGGTCCAGATATTAACTACCTTCTGCATCAAATTTTGTTGAAGTCAAAGACTGCTGCGAATTGTCGTGTACCTTGCTTATGTTGCTCTTGTGTCTGTTGGCGAGCCCCACTATGTAGTAACTGAACGCCACTTTGACGAAGCAATTGTCGAAGGGTTTGGATATCGATACTGGCATATTGGCGTTTGAAACTGTACTGTGGCACCAAAGAGAAAACCTTCTGTTGTTGGACAAATGTAAATGATTCAGGGCAAAAACAGTTCTCACGAGCGATGTTGCTCGAACCGGACTGCTCAATCTGACGATGGTATTGGATTGAATTGCTGATCTGAGCTCGAGTGGTATCAATAGTATGCTGTATGTATTCAAGAGATTCGAATGATAAACGCTCAGCGTTGAGATGAGTCGGTTGAGATGAATTGACAGCTTCCACAATTTTGTCACTAATCGTGATCGGTATCGACGACCAAGTACATAGAATTCTTCAATGGACCGAATCAAAGCAAATGCCCAGCTTCGAGTTGCAACCGTCTGGATCTCTTCTGCAAGCTCCGTTTGCTGCGTGTTATACGCCTCTAATTTTTGTAGCATGTCATATAGACTACGAAGGTATATTCCTGGCTGCGCAGATATATTTTCCAGATTGATTGGTCGGGGCACAGAGTCGAAGCTGATAATTATTTCTTCTACTGCAATCTGCAGGTCTTCAGAATGCTGAACAGCCTCCGGCCACTCGGGGACCGTAACACCCGCACAGTAGTCGTAGATATATCCAGCCAGTGCAGTGGCGTCTTTCTTTGTTATATCCTACATACGAGTATGAGTCAATCATAACGGTAATGACAATATATCTACATACCTCTACAAGGTCTCTCAGCCTAAAATGAAAGTATTTGATTGCGCGAGATTCGAACGTTTCGGTAACGGAGTTCGTGAAAATAGTAGCTGACTGTACGGCTAACGACGTCAATGCATGGGAATATGGGTAATGTCTCGTTACAAGAGAATGAGGAAATTGTCGAATGAATGCGGCGAAAGATTCTGTCATGTCTTCTCTAGGTAATTTCCGGTTGCTGTTGGTGATATCTCCTTCCCAAGACAAGCTGCATACATGCATAGAAAAAGTCTTGAGAAAACACTATCGCTGGCATCTCTTGGTTGTTGTCGAGTAACTGTAGAACGTAATACATTGCAAAGCACTGTGATTCGATCGCCACCTCGCGCTGGAAATCGACAAGATTACTGATATGCTGCATAAATTGGTCTTTTTGATGTCCTGTCAAACGCAATATCGTGTCTAATCCGATCTTCCGAACAAAGCGCCGATGCTTTTCTCCCAGTAAACGTTTGAGTCGTTCATTTAATGTTTTGGTGTGATCAGGACAGTGCCGTCTTCTTCGTGAACCATGTGGTACTTGCTGTTGATAAATTCCCTTCTCCAGGCAGCTGCTGCATCGATTTGATGCTACGTTATGGATTGCTGCTGTTTTCCGACGCTTCTCTCTTTGTTTCGCTTGTTTCGAAATATTTTTTTCGACTTGTGATAACTTTCGTTTACGGGTGGAAAGAGAGCTACCAGCAACAGTATTGTCTATAGGATCCAAAATAAATAACTTATCTTCGAACTCACGTATGGCGTAGTTACCTTCCTGCGCATTAGATCGAATCTTTTATTAAGTGGGCAACTCCTACTTCGTGCATCGCGATGGCCTGCCCTTCCACAGCATTTGCAGAGTGCTAATACGAAATAAATAAATCGGTCTAATAAATTATGGTAGTTTGCGCTTTACCTTGCTGTATCTGCTGTTCGAGTTCCTACCTTTTACGTTCAAGTTCGTCAAGTTTTTCCTTCTTCTTGCGTTTCTTGTGTAAGATTATTTGCAAGTTAGACATCCCTGAGTAATCATGATCGCTAGCGGATGATGAAGGAGCAGCAGCAGAGGAAGGGCCAGCAGCAGAGGAAGGGCCAGCAGCAGAGGAAGGGCCAGCAGCAGAGGAAGGGCCAGCAACGGTGGATGATAGCATGTGGCTCTGACGGCTAAGCTGGACGGCTAATTGTAGTTGTGAATCATCATCAGACCCACTAGACAAAAAAGCGAGCGTATTAGAAGACTGTGAAATGATACTGTTCCGACTTTAAGGAGTCTACTGGAGTTGGAGATTTCTTGGTAGCAACAGCCTTCCCTTTGCTATTAAGTACATTAACGATTATCAAATGTTATACGCTTGGTATTACAAGCTTACCCTTTTTGCAACTTTTTTGGAGGCATTTCAGCGAAAAAACAGAGGAAGAAATCCCTCTGACAATTTGGAGAAGGACTTTGTCCACTGGTTTACTTGTATAGTAAGAGAAATAGAAGAAGAATGAGTGCTTTACTGTGCTTTTCGCGATTGAGTCACGTTCTTATATAAATTTTGGATTATCCCTCCCAACCCGCTAGGTACATCGAGTAAGCCAGAAGAAAACTTTGTTTTGGACCAGGACATGATGAAGTTACACAAAGACACAGGTCACTTCTATCTATACTTATTTATACTAATATTTTTGCTTTGTTAAAAGTACAAGAGATCCAGGATGAAAAAAGAAGGTACATTTCCAGAGGATCGCATAAAGATAATGGATAGTTGCTAGAAGTTTACAAGAAAGTAAACGCTTACATATTTGCTAGGATAAAGCGTTTATCCTCCGTAATTTAGAGGTTGTTGTTTCTGATATGTAGAGTTGATCATCGTGCAGGATCGAATAAATTTCTTTTTTTCCGAAATGATCTCATGCTGCAAGGAAAATCAAGTCATGCAGAAATCGCTAATATTTCTGATTCTGCAACAGCTGATCATAATGTTGCTCAATTTTTCTCAATACAATAATGAATCCAATTCGTGCAGATTTCTCCTGCTAATGTAGCCTTTACTAGGTATTAAGGACTGCAGCAAGAAGAAACACTATTTGGAAGGTATACCTTGATCACAGACTTAAACAGCTAAAGAAAGTTAAAGCATAAAAGCTCGGAAACAGTTGGAATCTACTACTTTCAAATTTACTTAGTGCAATGACTTTGCAAAATAGGTCACATCTCCTACCCATAGCACAGCCGAAGCAGGGCTTATGCTGCGGCCTCTAGTACGCTTTGAATGGAAATCTTCATGACATAATGTCACATACGATTCAGAACAGTTTCCCATTAATTCTTCCCGTCTGTTTTCAACCATCTGTGTTGACAAGGTTACCGAAAACAGACACCAGCATACTGTGTATTAGTCTAAATAGGGCAATCGCCGTATGCATAGCGTGAAGAAACACCTGATTACACAGAGTACTTAAGGTTTACAAACATTTACATCTACCAACGATTTTCTCTGTTGTGTTCTTTTTCAAGGATGACGTTTCCAATCGAACGATCGAATGATAGTAATCGGTTTAGAATTCAAAAATTTTACAGATATCTATGCCTCCGTCCATTATCTTGTTTTGAGAGACGATATCGCTTTTACCGATTTTGGAATGGTTTCTTGCTATAAACCTTATGCAAAAACAATTTCATTGTTTATTGTAGGA